>PNEQ01103281.1:41802-67815 GCA_003012365.1 Medauroidea extradentata | reverse complement strand
TTCTGTTTGTTGGCCACCGTCTCTCCTTGCAAGCCATGAGTTGCGAGGAGTTCGCTGGTGTTCCGGAATTTCTAATTGGATAAGACTTTCGTCACCGACGTTGGAAGCCGGAGTGTTGCCACTGTGTTGCCAAGTCTACAATCGATTGTGAAGAATGATGCGGTGTTGCCGCATCTATTTTGCATCTGCTACCACTCCGCGGCGTTGCCAAGATTTATCGTCGACATATGAAGATATGCTGTGTTGCCATTGTTTAGCTTTCTGGATGTTTCTGAAAGACTGAGTTGAGGGGATGCGTGTCTAGTATATATAGAGGTGCGCCAGCAGCAAATGGTCAGAGACGGCGTGCTGGTTGCCTTAGGGGTAGCAAGTTAAGTTAAGTATTTTTCTGTAAATGTCACTATGCCCGATTAGAGATTTGATTGATTAAAAGTAAATTCTATGGGTATGGTTAGTTTCGTTTTTGGTATTATTTTATTATTATTGTCATGGTTCATGTTGGTAAAAAAAATAATTGTGAGAAATCCGCAATGAATTTAAGTTACTATGAGGACTAAGGTTTTGTCCATATTACAGTTTTGGAAATTGTTTGAAACATTTGAGGAAACAATAATATCTTGGAATGTTCGTATACCAAAGGGGCGAGTTTGTTATCATTGATGTATTTGTGGTATGATTAATGTCTTTGTATATCAAGGGGCGTGAGTTTTTTCACTGTCAGTTATGTTATTTACGTACCTAACATAGTTTGCTATGTTTTGGGAAGTATTGTTGAAAAAGTAGAGCTTTAAGGTGTATGTATTATTGCACTAGATCTACTAACAGCAAAATTTGTTTTGATAGAAAATTTATTGTCAAAATTAATGTTGACACGTTGAAACGCATTTGGAATAATTTTAAAACACTACAATATTTTCTTCCATGCATATTTATTATGCTTTAATTACGCTACACCTCAAGATAAATGTTATGATAGCGTAAATAAATAGTTAAATTTAAAAAAAACGGCTTCATCAAAATAAACAGTAAATAATAATGAAACAATTATTTAAAAATTTGGGAATGATAAATACTGGTGCAACGCCACGCAAAGAACGTTGCTAAATATATTATGTTTTAACTGGCGTAGCTCATGAACAGAGTGGTTATGACAGTCATCATTGCTTCAGTAACAGCTGAGGTCACGAATACAGAGGCTGTTATGTATTTTAAAACTGAAGTACGTAATTACAACTAAAACAATTTTATAACGCAAGTGGATAAGGTATTAAAAAAAAAATATCTTTGAAGATTAACACGCGTCATCATTAAAATCTGGCTGATGTCATCAACACAATTACGATGAAATGCCTAACAGCTGTAATAAAAACTGAGATCCCGAAAACTGCTGTTATAACTAACTTTGACGCGAATGTTGCTTCAGTACCAGCTGACTGATACAAAGAATACAGTTGTGATATTACGTGCTGAGAGGTACACCATGTTTGGCAATGCTGCCAGTAAAGCTTTTATCTTAATTTGCTCTCATTTTCTTCGTCTTTTCACAACATAGACGTTACAAAACTCGCAGTTGATGAAAGAGGGTGTCATTAAAATAATTGCAACGGTACATCTGTGGCTGACGAAATGCATGTGTCTGGAAACGTGTGAGAGGAAAGAATGTTCGAAACGGCATCATTAGATTTATCTCTCTCTTGATTGCGAAAATGAATACATCCACATAATTAAAACTCTAGAAAAAGTTTTAAACGCTTATGGTACAAAGAAGGGCGTACTGCGAATTATAAACAGTTGAATAAAATATTAGACCAAGTTGATTAACTTTAATAAATTAAAATATCAAACAAATAGTGGATTTATTTTCATTTGCATTGTATACGTTTTTGAATTGTGTATTATATGTCCTAAATTTGAATCCAGAAGCAGAAAGGACGTCATATTACACTCATAACGCCTTTACACTGTAATATAAAAATGTTTGTATTTTTACTAAGGAAAGCCTTGGAAATCCAATTGTCAAAGAAATTCCTTGTAAAACTACAATGGTTGTCCTTGTAACAAAATACAAAGTACATGTTTGTATAATTTCAAGGACGTGCCTTGTAGTTATAGTTTCAATAATAAAAAAAAAGATATTTAAGTATTTATTGTACTTTATGAATAACACTAAACTTATTCATCAAATAAATTTTAAGGAAAAAGGACGTTTACATTAGATTATTTTGAAAAATAAGAAAAATTTCAAGTGCTAAGTTTTGAAACACTCTCCCCATACTTTAATATAAACATTCACTTCATTCCAGAAAAATACTTTTCAGAGGTTGTGATCTTTGCATAAGTAAATTCCGGCGAACTTACGTTTTTCATAGGCTACAAATATTTTGTAAGTTTTTTTTTTGCAAACGAAATCCTTTTAACATTATAAACTAATAATTTTACAAGGGAAATTTTCAACAATTACAAAACGGTCGTACAACTATGAAGAAGTGCCTTGTCATATTTTACTAAATAATTTACAGTGCAGGAACTGTCGGTATAGGGTCAAGGAATTCCTTTGTAGTATTACAAAGTTTACATTTGCAACTACATAAACTAATGATTTTACAAAGAATATCCTTGTTAGTTTTACACATTTTTTTTACAGTGTAGTTAGCCTTTAGGCTCAAGTCACTTAACTGGCGTCCAGTCTTCCAGTCGACAAAACTTGCTTCTACGAGACATTCTGCAGTGACAATTTATGACGTAGCATCATGCATAAAGGTGTATTGTATACCCCTACAATTTTTAATTTTCTTCGCAGATATTTTTATCCTAAATGACATCAAAAAAATTTGAGATACATAGAGAAGCTAGTGTGACTTGCTGAAATCCCGATCAAAGCACCATTTTCAATATAGCAATATTATTCACGAGACTTCCTGTGAATATTTATTGACGTGTCGGAAGATGCTTTAATTTTTTTAGTGCTCGTATGTAAACGCTGTAACGTTTCATGAGCTACTTAAAAAAAACTATTACAATGTTACGCATCAATACAAAATTAAAGTTAGTTATTTCAACTATAATTTCATGTGGAAAGTCGGAGTAAACAAGGAAATGTACTATAAACGAATAGCACGTTACTTGTGATTGCGTGTTCACAGTGGTCTTGTGACTACCATGCTTAGCAAAATGATCGTATAAGTTCGAATCCCGGCACACAATTTTCAGGTTGGCAACTAGCAATATCAAAAGGGAAATCCCAGAGAAGATAACATACTTTATTTAATTTTCAGCATATCAGTACATCTATGACGTGTTTGTAGGTCAGCTTCATTGGTGGACCATTGCTGGTCCAGACAAGTGAAGCCATGTGTAGGCCAGCTGATGGCTGTGGGTAGTTCACTGATATACCATTGATGGTGCAGAAATGTGAAGTTATGTGTAGGCGAACTGATGGCTGTGGAATAATTAATTGATTTACCATTGCTGGTGCAGACATGTGAAGTCATGTGTAGGCCAGCTGATAGCTGTGGGTATTTCACTGATGTACCATTGATGGTGCAGAAATGTGAAGTCATGTGTAGGCCTACTGATGGCTGTGGAATAATTCATTGATGAACCATTGCTGGTGCAGACATGTGAAGTCATGTGTAGGCCAGATTATGGCTGTGGGTAGTTCACTGATGTACCATTTATGGTGCAAAAATGTGAAGTAATGTGTAGGCCATCTGATGGCTGTGAAATTATTCATTGAATTACCATTGCTGGTGCAGACATGTGTAGTCATGTGTAGGCCAGCTGATGGCTGTGGGTAGTTCACTGATGTACCATTGATGGTGCATAAATGTGAAGTTATGTGTAGGCCAACTGATGGTTGTGGAATAATTCATCGATGAACCATTACTGGTGGAGACATGTGAAGTCATGTGTAGGCCAGCTGATGGCTCTGGGTAGTTCACTGATGTACCATTGATGGTGCAGACATGTGAGCCCATTAGTAGGCCAACTGATGACTGTGCAGTGGTTTATGGACGAACCATTGCTTGTGCATGCATGTGTAGCCTTGTGTTAATAATTTATTTTGTACAGCTCTGGACTACCTATGGACATACCATAGTAAGTGTGTGTTGCTACTTCATATTCAGCAGTGGTGCCGGTAAAGTTATGTCTGCTGGCCAACTGAAGACCAGCTAGCAAACCTACTCTATGCTAGTTATGTGCCATTTGTATAATCCTACATGAGTAGACCGCACGATTTTGTTTTATTCCTCGATGTCTCAAATAAGCATACAATGGCATGGGTTGCAGTGGGTAAAAATTTTTGCAAATTATTAAAAAAGTCTACAAAAGTTACCAATCATATGTAAAGAAATCATATTCGTAATGGCTGGAAGCCAATGGCATCACATATTGGGTACAAGACTGAACAGGTCAACGAAGTCTGGCATGTTTGCAAATAACAACGCGAATTTCGCATATCTTTATTCATCACTTATCGTTACCAAAATGATCGGTTTTACGCGAATTTTTTTATGAATACATTTATAAATCACAGTGACTTTGAATGTTCCTTGCAGTGGGACAGAATAACGTGGTGTTCTACTGTCGACATGCGCAGTTGCATTATTATGTCGTCCCAGAAATCTTAGTTTGAAACTATAAAATAAACAAACAAAAAATGAAAAAAAAAGTAACAAACCTTGTTTGGCTGTAGTCAACAAATCCATAAACCAAAACAGAATATGTAGTATTACGAAAGGAATTAGTCAATAACAAATAAAGAAAAAACTAAATAAACACCCAAAAAGAAATGTCTAAAGACAAAACAAAATACTTGGTAAAACTCAGGGCATCACAATTAAGACAGCAGAGACAATACTGAGACCAAAACAATGTTGGAAGAACAGAGTAGAATTGTAACGTCCTCGTTGTCATCATATCTTGTGTTCAAAATTTTTTTCGTCTTACTATTGTCTTTGCTGTCATAATTGTATTGTCCTGGGATTTACAGATTATTTTGTTTTGCCTTTCAACTTTTCTATTTCAAAATTAATTTTAATTTTTTTATTTATTGTTGACTAATTCTTTGGGGTATATTTTATGTTATGTTATGTTGGTTTATG
This sequence comes from Medauroidea extradentata, assembly GCA_003012365.1. Classification (NCBI taxonomy): domain Eukaryota; kingdom Metazoa; phylum Arthropoda; class Insecta; order Phasmatodea; family Phasmatidae; genus Medauroidea; species Medauroidea extradentata. Next base: position 62,710 of record PNEQ01103281.1, on the reverse strand, counting down.
GACACGTTGACTACAACCGATCTAGGCTTCCTGTCTAATTCATTCGTTTTTCGTTTGTTTTATCATAGTTTCGTATTAAGATTTCTGGGACGACATAATAATGCAGTGGCGTATGTCCCCAATAGTACAGTCAGTTATATATAAATCACGTTCATTAAGTTCGGACATTTTGATTGGAACACATTTAAGTTGGTACTTCATTGTCTGTAAGTCAACAAAGCATTAGCAGCGCACATTAGAGAATGTGTCAGACGTTGTGTTTGGATAAATAGGTAGGTTCATAATTGGTAACAAAAATACCAATAATCCTGGCGTGTGTTTATAGGCGTCACCATTCCATCCTGTGTTGATCTTCAGAAAGGATGTTTCATCCCTAAAGTGTTTTTTATACAGAAAAATATTCGTACTGATCAGAACGAAAAATGTGCCTGTAGCAATACCCAAAACGTAGTGCCATATTGACGTTTATTATAATCCGTACATAAAGTAAATATAATACATTATACTACCTACTTTTCCTTTAATTTGACATTGTAGATAACATTATTGTAAACGTTGTGCACTATCGCTTAGTGAACGCAAATAAGTTTTAAAAAAATTATTTTTGGAAATTGTGCTTTATTCATTATTTTCGACGGGCTAGTTCAAAGATGCTGATTGGCTTGAAATGTTTTACTCTCATGACTGTAATCGCGTAGCATTACTTCTCGTGCGTTACTGTAATCCCATCATAACGCTTCGAAAACACTCGTGTAATATCATCTTTAACAACGGACCTCGAGACTTGAAAATTGTTACACATTCAAGTTAAACACGAAACCATCTGTCGTATCCCTAATGCATAAGAACAAAAAAGCAGCAGTCTTCCATTGCATACATTGATTGTGTTTGTAATTACCGCCTTTATGAAAATGTTTACTGAAATACAATTGCCTTACATGTATACTTGACTTTCTATAGGCCTAACAAAGCTACATAGTACTAATTCAACATGTGTACGCAATTTTTCTCTTTTAAGCAAAAATTGTCTTTATCAAACTGACTTGCAGGAATATCAAGCAGTGGTTCAAACTTTCAGGCAAAAATTATTCAGGAAACATATATTTTGCAAGAAATAGTTTGGAAAACAACTTTAAGCAAAACATGTTAAGGCAACATGACAGGAGGAGATCTTTTGTAAACAGAACTACGATTCCGTGGCAAAAATTATTTTATAGCGTTTGATTTCAATACCAAGCGTGTACATCAGCGGCACTGTTTCATGGACAACAATTGTAAGTTTTGCCATTCACTGTATTATATGGCTTCCACTTGCCTTTGGGTTCCACTTGTCAATCAGAGGCGTATTATTAAACAATTACCTTCCTCTCATTGGTGCAGAAAAATTAAGGACGTATCTTAATTAAGACTCGCTGACAATAACCAGGAATTAGAGTTGCCAATAAGTACGTAGGTAAATGGAACAAAATGGTGCAAAAGTAAGTTTGCACCAAACTCGTAGGTAGCTGCGGTGGCCGAGGGGTCAGACCTCTTGCTTCTCACCAAGGCGATCCGGGTTCGATTCCTGGTGGCGTCGGTCCCCGGATTTTCTCATGTGGGAATCATGTCGGACGATGGCGTTGATCGGAGGGTTTTCTCGGGGATCTCCTGTTTCCCCCACCCTTTCATTCGGGCGTCGCTCCACACTCACCTCATGTCACCCTTCACTGGCGCTGCAGACCTCGATGTTAAGCGCTGACCAAAATCTCTCACAAAACTTGTGGCTCTATTCATATACAAAAATGTTTTTAGGCAAATCAAGACGTTATTTATTTTTCAGTTTTTTTAATGAAATTAAACATTGGATTAAGTTTTCGATTTTAAACAATAACACTTTCAACAGGAACTAACACAGAGGAAAAAATATTTTCTAACAATCAACAATATGGCGAAGAAAATATTTATAATACCCAATAAAATATTTTTAGTGAAACATTTATGAAACTCGTAAAAATTTGGTTTCATTGCAGTAACAAAATATACGTTTATCGGGAATAAACCCTCCGGCCAAGGAAACAAAACCAACTAAGTTCACTAGATTACCAACAGCGAGCAGGCATGTCTAATTTTGGCAATAAGTCACCACTGTATTATAAACAAGATCACAATTAAAATGTTACTACCACATATATTCTACTCAAGTTCGAAGCCTCAATATCACGAAGTGCGTTAGGTTTACCCTATAAACAATTTCCCTCACAATATTTCCCGTGTACAGCACTTCGGAACTCAATTCCTGGAGAAGTCTTCCTTCAATTGGGCAATAACACGGCTGGAACGGCAGACATTGATAGCCGGCAGAGAGGAGCGGTACACGGCGAATGCTATTTATAAAAGGTATCCCGACCAATCACGAGTATGTCGAACGTTGCGGGACTTCTTGCTTGTGAAGGTTGTTGTGGTAGAAGAAGGAGGGGGTGGAGAGAGCTGAGGAAACCCCTGCAAGCTCTCCCAAACTCGATGAAACTTTAATGACGGGAACGCGGTGCTTTCTTTGACGGCCTTTCCGAGTGCTTGCGCACTTTGGATCGGGTCAGAAACACGGCAAGGAGTCGACCTTCCAGTAACACCTTTCCTTCTGACGGAAACAAAACACAAGGACAGCGGCACACAGAATGTTCAGAAACAAATGTATAATAAGTATAGGTGATTGTATATCGCGAAAATGTGTTGTGCCAAAATACCCTTGAAAACACCGTATTTTCTCATGACGTGTATGACTGGTAGAGACCGGAAAAATTCGCGGGTTGACTGACATGTAGGCTAGCCTCCAAGAACATGTGTGTATTCAAGCAGACATTATCTGCTCACTGGCTGCTCGATGACGCAGTGATATGGGCCTGCATTTAGTTGCTTCTGTACTATTGGGTAAACGACTTCCAGCAAGTATCAAATAAGTCACGGGCCAATTGTGAAAGTGGTACGAACTTACAGTTGCTGCAATTCCAGCTTGGGGCCAAAATAAAAAGCTATTTTTAAGGTGCCTAATGATTGGATGATATACTTATGACACAAAGTTGTTGTCTGCAGACCAATAATAGGCATAAAATATCACAATAGTGGGATAATTATTGGCTTGGTCAAATAGGGCAACGGCTCTACGTACAAGCGAAAGCAAGTGATCTTTCCAGAAGTTGAACGTGTGATGAAACCCAACAAACAGTAATATTTTCCCACGATAAACCATAATTAGAGGCGAGAGTATTTCGCGTATTCATCTAGCAACAGCCTAGACTTCTCAGTTCTATACGTGTACCAGCTGAAGCCGAATATCCATTGGCTTCTATCAGTACAAACGTGCAGCACGTTATATCTCCACGACTTGTTTCCTTATTTATCACTGGCTTGCAGTTGTCAAATGTGTGTTAAACTCGTTCTCGTCTTATCACAGAAGGAGGAGTGAAGTATACATCATTGACGTTCAACCTGACCTACAATCAATACGCGAAATAATCGTGCCTCTAACCATAATCCGTAATAGTTAGCACACCACGCGAATCCTAGGATAATTTGGAGACGAAATTGTAAGAAAAAGATGTTGTACTGCGACATTTTACGAGCACAATGAGGCAACAATGCACGGAGGAATTCCACCATTGCGTTCCACATTGAGGTATTATTTTATGTTTATTACGTCCAGGAAACGTCCTAATGTTCAGTATTTGATCCTGCATCCATAATACACAGGTCAGTACGGTAATCGTAAAGTAAGTAAGATATCTGGCTCGCAAGACGGGACTAACTACAATTCCATGTCGTTATATTGTGAATGGAATACGAAGTCATCGTACAAGATATTGCTACTAACATTTCCGTCTCTAATTAAAACCGTTATTCACGTGGTGATCTCATAAAGCGTTTCTTTTTGGACATTTTGCGTATCGCAAAATTTTTTAACTTAATTATGTTTAGAGGTACGTCAACTTCGCAAATACGTTCCAGGTCAAGTTTAACGCCAAAATTACATACTTCATTAACACTTGTGTGATTAGCTGGCGGCTGTCACGAGACACATTTGACTACTGCAAGCCAGTAGTAAATAAGGAAATGATTCATAGAGCTATCGCTTGTACTGTTGTAAGCCAATGAATAATCGACTGTATCCAGAGCGTGTACAGGACTGAGCAATCTAGGCTACTCCCAGATGAAGCCGCGACATTGAGGAACCTCTAGTTATATTTTATATTTTTACAAAAAAACATGATATTTATAAAAATTCGTTGTAATATTAATAACACGTGCTGAGGAAATACGAACACACGTTATTTATTTATTTATTTGAGGAGCAAACATTCAAGAGTTACCATGTCGACCACGCTGATTTTGTGCATTCGTAACAAAGGCACGGCTGCTGATAACTCTTGGAAGGCATAAAGATATGAAATTATAAGTCTGGCACGTTTATTAAAAGTTTAAGCCTTATATGTACTTATTATTCTTTCAAAACCAGAATTGGCCATTTTTTATTTAATACCAACCTTCGTATAATATTTATATATTTCTGTGACTAACTAATATTTTACCGTCAAAATAACTAAAAAAATATAAATTTGCCACCACATGTACTTTTTGTTCGTATCACAACATAGATTTTTTTTTTTTCGCATTCGTATAATATTCATAAGTTTATAATGTCTAGCTTTGAAAAATTTGCTCCACTTTCTTTTATCTTTTTTGTACAATTAAAACACTTTTGCGTATTTCGAACCAATTTTGTGCATTATCATTAGGGACCCTGGTTTTCGCGAAAAGAATTTTGCCACACTTTGTTTCAGTGCCTTACGTGCACATCTGCAGTTCTGCGTAGTGGTCTGTGAATGAATATTTTAAATCTCTCGGGCCTTGGGATTCTACTGGCAAATAACAGCCGTGAGGTGTTGCAGAGACTTTATTGTAATTGACTCAGACAAGTGATATACGGCTCTTCATATAGAAACGCTGCCAATAGTCACAAAGCAGAATTGCAGATGTGCACGTAAGGCACTGAAACAAAGTGGGAAAAATTCTTTTCGCGAAACACCAGGGTCCCTACATACCATTAATTATTTCTAACTACTTCTGAAAAATAAAATACAAAAATATAGAATGAAAAATGTGAAATTTTGCGCTTATAATGATAATTTTTTACATTGAACACCATCCATAAAATTTAGGAACCATTTTTAACACGTTTTAGAAGGGTTATGCAAAATTCATGTGATTATTTGGTGATAAGTCAGACTTCACTGCTCTGTATGTGCCTGAGAAAAATATGTTAGTTCGATAGCAACAAACCTCTACGTGATACCAATTTCGTGTGTAAATTTTATCCTGGAGGTTGGTCACTCTACCATTTATCTTTCAATTATTGATCAGACGTGCTCTGAGCAGTAGGCCATGACATTGTAAGGCAATGGGAGACATAGAGCGGACTCGTACAGATAACTGCAGTTAAGGTAGCTGCCAAAAAATTAACGGAAATATTCACATCCACACTTTTATGTTTTTGCAACAGTCTTTCTAACATTAAAATTTAAAAAAATATTTTTACCAAAGTTCCCATGCTTGTTCTAGAAAGCTAGCATAATAAAACGTTGGCATTCGTTTCGTATTCCCCTTGTAATGTCGAATCAACACACACTTACTTCGCTGCTGTACGAAATTTGTTGCCTCAAGATGAAAGTATGTGTAAATTGTTGTTAAGGTAAGCCTCATTCTGTTGAATATATTATTATGTTGCTTCAAATGAAAAAATTTCTCTGAAAGAAAGCTTCTTTTAAAACGAAGTATACTACTTCGCTTCAGATTTTGCTGTGGTGATAATGTGTACATGTTTAACAAACCACTGTTAATACTCTGATAATTATTATTAGTTTTTAAGTATAACACTTTCTCTTCACGTGACAAAATTTAAGTATTACTTGAATACGTACCAATCAAATTTGTGTTGTTCTAAACCACTCAATTCGTACTGGAAAGGTTCTAGGTGGTTTAATTTAAAGTTGAAGCACTTCTGGGGTTTTTTTTCAACAGTTCCTCACAAATACTGTCATTGCGTTTATTTTCTGTTCCCAATAAATTGCAAGATATGGTTTTGTATGTACCGACATTTTGTTCGACGAGACGGTTTTCCCTGTTACTCAATTACATTGGTGTTTTACGATGTAAAATAATTTCTTTTGCTTGATAAGTTTTTTAAATGGAGCAACATTACAACTACTCCTAATGTTTATAGTGGTAGTATTTTTTTTTTTTCAAAATAATTAAGGTAAATGTTTTTATTTGCATAAAGAAAGTGAAATTTAGTTTCAGAGAAATCCTCTGAGAAGGATTTTTAACAATTTTCTGAAATTACGTTACAGTGTTTGCTCGTCAGTTAATATGTAAACACCTTTTAAAATTTTGTAAACATTACGTAGTCCAGTTTTATATATATATATATATTACTGCCCTTTATTTTGAATGCTATTTACTGCTTACGTTTTTTAGTACAACTATAAAACAGACTGGGTTTTAGACAGGTACGCTGAAAATTCTTAGATGTAATAATAGTTAATTTCGATATAAGAAGATGAAGCCTGTTATGAGTTTATTTCTAATTCAAAATATTTGATTAATTTTCTTTACAAAAGAAGTGCGACTGTAATATTTATCTCAGATTACTACGAACGATTTCGAATTATAGAAAAAGTGAATTTTGTTTTCATATGTATATATATATATATATATATATATATATATATATATATATATATATATATATATATATATATATATATATATAAAGTTATCGAGCGATTACAGTAAACTTAACAAAAATATTTGTGTCACAAATATCCTGTGGTAGATATGACTTTTAAATATCCCAGAAACTATTAATATGTCATATCTTATTTGTTACCATAGAAAATGTACAATAATTTAAAACAATTCAATTCGGAACATACAAATTATCTTGATATTACTGTATTTGTTGTTAAGTTTAGTTGCTTACAAATCCTTGATTAAATAAGAAAATAATACTTTTACTATTATCTGGTAAAATGCATTTCGTACTGAAAGACTCACAAATCAATAAATCCTGACAAATATTCATTATCTAATTAGTCAAATATTAATTAAATTCATAAAAACATTCCAGCTGTTTCAGAGTTATCAGGCAATGTATATATAAACATTGGTGACTAAATCAGAAGGTGTTGTGTACTAGTATAACGTGTTACTGTAAGAATACTGAAATTTTGACGATAATTATATCGTGATTTCTAAACAGATATTTTAACATGGACAGTGAAACCATTTTTGGAACCTGGATTTTTATTTTTTAAACATGCCAGTAAAAAATTTTATACAGATAGTTATCAAACTTTTTCAATTAAAAATAGGCTGCAAACTTTTTATGTCTAATAAAGTGATTCTACGAGGTATGTGATTTACGTAAGTATGTATTCCTGTGAACGTGCAAAACTTTTTCACTAGGTTCACCGAGTTTGACATCAGAGGAACAGCGACGAGTTAAAAGCTGTTCGGGAGCCTCGCGGACAAACCTCTTTACACAACAAACTCATTTACGCAACTCTCAAAAGTCATTCTCAGTTTGCTGGGCAAGCTCGTAATATATTCCGTCTTAAACACACGAAACCACTCTTACTTTGCCGACTTACTCCCCAGCCCTCCACATCTCCGCCCCGGGGAAGGTGGTGACACCGCACCGAGCAGCAATTATTACTGCGAAATTAATTAAGTCGCGGCATTACGAGCCAGAGCGTGGGTAGAAGAGACAGAAACTTGTACGAGACGGCTAACCGTAAGAGCATTGTCGTGAATTAGATTAATTAAGCGCTACTTAAAGTGGCACATTGAGTTTAAATTGACTTCGCATACCTCACATGAACGAAAAACGATTTCCCTGACTTTTTTACTTGTCAGGAACTAAGCTTAACAATATTTTCAGAACCCAGCGTGCAAGATATAGCGAAAAATGTTCACACTGACATAATACCTGCTCTCTTGTGAAAAATGCTCACGCCACAGAAGAGTTAAACGTGCTGGTAGTTAGTTTTCATGTCTCGACGTCAACGTGGTCATTATAGACGGTGACACACAAATTGGTACAATGACAGGAGCTATCTGAGGAGTCGGCCATGGCCTTTGTTAAGGAACCTCCCCAGCATTCGCCTGGACCCCATGGAAATCCGAAGTCAGAACGGCTGGAGCTGGGGATTGAACCTGTGTCCCCCCTAGTGTGATATGTGCAGAAGAAATTGATGTTTCGGTATACAGGATGCTGCGAAATTGAATACAAATACTTTGGGGAAACAATTCTCAAATCTAAAGACACAAACAATGTTATACATATACGTCAGTGGTGTATCATTATTGTGTTCCAAGGCATGCAATATAAGCTCCGACTATACAATTTGAGCACGTGGACTCAATGTGCCTACCTGTCATATCCAATAAACATGTGTTGTGTAGACCGCGGTATATTATTGTAGTATATGTTCCTTGTCTCTTGTAAGCTACTGTAAGAAGAGTGTACCTGCTACTACAAGTATAATGGTCTCACAGACAACTCAGTGTTGTGTATAGTTGGAGGCAATGATTTTTGGTGAAAATAATTATGCAACATTTTATTTTAGTGCGTCTGGTGCACATCTGCAGCTCAGCTTCATGGTCAGTGATTGGCTGTTTTTAACTCTCAATATATTTGGGATCTACCCGCAAATCACAGACTATGGTGTCGCAGTGATGTTGTTCTCATTGGCACAGTCAAATGAGTGACGCCTCTACACGAATGCCCGCTGGCAATAACTACGTACCAGAGTTGCAGATGTGAACGTGAGGCATTGAAACAACATGTTGCATAATTCTTTTCACTAAAAATCACTGCCTCTATGTATAGTCTCTGCTAAGCACCGCATGCCTTGGAACACGACCACGATACGCCACTGATAAACGTATGTCTGAAACGCGCTCTCATTTTACTACATGTTTCATAACTTGCAGTGTATGTCCCGTGTACAGGATCATGTAACTGTAGAGTGCTACACAGAACAATACCTACCATGCAATTTAATATTACTCGTCTGGTATGAAGTTGCATATAGCAGGATCATTGGCATTCCACAGCAAGACGATCCAGCATGCACGCTGTGCACTATACCATAGCCATCTTTAGCAGAAGGCCGCGGTCTTAGATGTGGCAACCCTGGCAGGATTGGGTCATTTTAACACTTATTTGTCTCGATAAAGACAGTTTCTTACCCTGATTCGCAGGTATGTAGAGCAGATTAACGAATCAGGTACAGCCGTTGCCTTTGAAGAGATAAAAGAAGAGTTAAAATGACCCTTCCTTCCAGGGTTGCCGGATATAAGGGCGCGGCCTTCTACTAAAGATGGCTATGACTATACCCCATGTGCTGTGTGATCTGTAGTGCATAAATGGTGCATCCACTGACATATGTTCATATATAGACATTTTTAGTTTTTATGGGTGGGAGGATTGATAATCCAAAATATTGACATGGAAATTTGCAACAGTCTGTATTTGGTTGAAGATTACAACTATGTACATTGATTGCACGGGCATCTAAACCGCTGCTGATTTGCGAATAGTTTTTGCGATATTGCAGGGCCTTGTTGCTCAAGTTTGTCACGTGTGAAATGGATTCGGTTCTGTGTTAAGTGTTGTTCAATGTCTATTCGAAATACCCACTTTTTTATTGGATTTGTAAACTGTATCGTAAATATCAAAAATTATGACAGTGCTTACTATCATTTATATTTGTAGAATGTTTGAAAATGCGTGTATTTCGTATTGTGTATATTTTTTTTAACGCCCCCGACTGTTACGTAGGGGTCTGTCATAATTGAGAACCAAGCACTTTAATATAGATATATTAGAACCATTTGCAATATTGGAAATGTATTTTATGTAATATAATTTTATTTAAAATTGGTAGCTTACTACGCCTGTAAATGAATATAACTACGCGTGAATGAGAGTATCCTTAGACGCAAGTACACAATACATTTCTAATGTTGATAACGTACATCGTTTCAAATTGTTCTACTCATTCGTTCGTAAATCAGTGTACAGTAACCAAAGTGTCGTTCATAGAAAAATTTAACATATTACACTGATGTAAATTGACTTAACGGGATATAAATGTGTACGGTTGTAATTTCGAGTCATTCCACAGAACATACGTGTGGAGTTCCCGATACCAATTTTGTACGTTTGAGTAAATTATAATTCATCAGGGCAAAATAAACAAATTCACACACACACACACATGTGTGTGTGTGTAGTATCCAGAAAATGTATATGGCAGCGGGAATGAGAACAACAATAAGATATAATTTGGCGCAGTCAGGTGTTGTTTGACCTGAAGTAAATATTAACCCTGTTTTCAGTTTACTAATAAAGGAGAAATAAATCAGCATAACTCAGATTTTCAGTAATTACAAATATTTATATTTAGTTATACTGAAGGTACGGTTTTTTTAATGCATAAAAAACTATATGTGTACGGAATGTCATCAAAAGCATGTTGGCAAGATAGTGCAAAGTTAATGTAAAAACCCTATCAATCGTAATGTATTATTATATTAATGCAAAAGCAATTATGTTATATTGCAACGTTACGCGTATTTGTTAAACTAAATTTATGAATTCTTCGCTAAAATGTTGGGTTCCGGAACATTTCGTCGATAACAACAATTTCGTCAAGAAGTTGAAACTGGGCTGAACTAGTACAAAAAGGTTTTTACAAGTTTCCCATTTTATCCGAACTTGTAATAAGTAAAAAACAAAAATATTATTGATCTCGAGAGTCGTTACCCAAACACACTGATTAAGAAATTCGGATTTTTTATTTTTTTGTCATGTATGACAGGTTTGTTAGTATTTGTCGTGCTTTATTAGAATAAGGTAACATACAAAGTTGTGACTTTAGTTTAGCATGTCACTAAGTTAATGTGTTGGTATATTACATATTACAATAGATATTGTCGAAATCATAAATGCGTGAGCCTGTTGGTGTAACAAATTTGTTTTATTTTACTGTTAATATTACAATATACTATACAATTACGCTAATCACGAAGAGAATCAAATTAAAAATATTAATATTTATAATTATGAATGAAGTAATTCCAAAGCCACTCAGTTTAGGTAGGTCGACAGTCCCGCCTTAAACATTTGGCTGAGGTTGATGTGATGTAGTGGCTACGGCGAAAGTATATGGACGTCTTGGTGCATCCATGAGACGAAGTGACACGGGTGTCGATATGGAACAGACAGACTCCGTCGATAATGTCACACGCTTCTATATCACGCCGTGTGTGGTTACTTGTGTACTCGTCGAAGTGGGGAATTCCACAGTCGCATAGTATCCAGTGTTTAATGTATACAAATGCTTAGCCAGGTAGCCCTTCAGTGTTCAGGCTGCCATCGTGCCAAAGCCTACCTGCCTTGTATAAGGCCGTTCACGATATAGCGAACAGTTCATAGTGTTTTCTTTGAGCCGTTTTGTAGCCATCTTACTATTTTAAATAACAATATGAGTATTCATGGATACACGCCATTACTTGCGAATGTTGCCAAGTCGCAGATAAACACACAAAAACATAAAAATACAAAGAAAACAAAAAATGTGTGTGTTGACAAAGACCATACCTGGTCTTATTTAGTTTTTTTTTTTTTTTCGTAATTTTGTTGCATTTTTTATTTTATTTGTATTTTTATGTTTTTGTGGGTTTATCTTCGACTTGGCAACATTCGCAAGCAATCGCGTATATCCATGAATACTCCTTTTGTTATACATCCCCATTGCAAAAATCTTTTAAAGATTACTATTTTTAATGTGAAAACTTCCATTTAACTAAAAACCAGTGTAAAGCCGGATTCACAATCACACTTAACGTATGTACGAACACAAGCACGTACGTTAAGTATTAGAGTTTGGGTTCGCAACAAAACTGTTTATATAGTAATTAAATGTCGGTAATAGATTATCGTAATTTATATTTTCTTCTAGCAGCGAATTAAATAATTTATGAGAACAAGATAAATGATTTCACAATACAAATTTATATTTAATTGAATCTTACGCTTATGCATGCTGTATTCACAACCACCATTTTACGTACGTACTAAGTAGAAAGTTGATCAACTCTATTACGTACGTACGCACGCTACGCGAGGATGTGAATGCTAGCATGCACACTCGGTGTTTCTAATTTTACACGTACGTACGCGCGTACGCTAAGTGGTGGTTGTGAATCTTGCTTAGACATTTCAACACTTCAAAATTTTTTTTCCGTCGATTTACGGAATTTTCGGGAAAAAATTTCTCCTGATACCTCCGTGAATTCACAGAAACTTTATTCTTAACCAAACAGAAATTTCCGTAAAATAGTTTCATCACACGGATTTGAGACATATTAACGTGTCTAAAATGCTACAATTGCATTTCTGCAGATTTGCAGATTTACCGGTGATGTTATTAAAATACACCCGTAATATTTACATCTGTCTAACCCATATATTTTCGATTTTTTCTGTGCAAGTGTACGCTGCAGACTTATTGGCATATTACGTATGATTCCGTAGTGTATATTTACTGTATAAATTTCCGTATTTTACTTTTACGGACATTGTTTCCGTTCATTAATGGTACATTTCCGTTAAAATTTATAACGGCGTACGTGAGAGTATTTCAAGTGGTACTGAATGTCAGTGGAATTTTTAGTATGTTACTAAGGAGTACTAAACAACAGTTGCTAAAAACTCTCGCAAACATTAAGTGGCACTGTTAAAAACAATGTCCGTAAATTTACGGAAGGCAACTAGCTCCACTTATGGAAACTCGCATATTTATGTGACTTCCTCAGGATGGAGGCACAATAATGCGTTCGGTTATATATTTAGCATATTATTTTCGCAGTTTTACATATGTTTAACTAATGAAACATAATTATGTATAACTGTGTTACAAAATAATGTTTCCGTTAATTAAACAGACGTTTCCGTAAAATTTCCCGTATATTCACGGAAATTTTATACACTGAACACTCTCAAACGTTAACATATATTGGCCCTATAAAACCAATTTTTATTTGATTACAAGTTCTGCTGAGGGCTCGGTTTATAGTGAACAGCTTATATTTATGTTTGACCCTGGGGTTACTGCTTGGTTAATAACATCATAAAATATATGATATCAAAACATTATTCAATAACCTGGTTTTCGAGAGACGTCTTTCAAATGTAAGTTTTTAACGGTCAGCAATGGTCAAAAAATTATTTTATTCGCATTTGTTCTCTGTTAACTTTTCAACTGTCTACGTTAACATACTGTTATGTGACACGCTGAGTGCAATAAGGCCAAAAGTGCGAAAAAATTTAAAATTGATATATGGCATGTACTACATAATACATCTCAAACAGCTGCATTTAATGCTAGTAAAACAAACAAAGGTGGTATAATATTATGTCCCTATGAAATGGTAAAAATTGTATTATGAACATTTGTGCAATACAGCCGAATGTCACTTACGGCTATAATACACAAAACAATGTATTCACCGTTTCGTGCGACACGACCATAAGTGACATGCGGCTCTATTGCAGAAAAAAATTAGTTCTGTAGTGAATGGCCTTACGGCATGATGAAGCCCTTTAAGATGATATTATTATGTGCATGACATAACTCAGCTTAAAGTTGTATGTTCTTTTTCAAATATAAATTATACATGGTTGTAAGTAAACATGTCCCAACTGTACATTCCGTAGAATATTTCATGTGGTAAAGTTGTCAGTATAAATATATATATATATAATTCTGTCCATTGTTATGTCAGCATAGCAGTCATCGCATAATATATCCCACAGTTAGATAAGACATCAGGACACGTATTAATTCACTTTTGCGAATCGAGTCTCATTACCTCCGAAAGCAAATATGAAGGGAATTTATCAGTGATTGTAAATCAGTAGCTGATCGACAAAGAAATTAAGTGAAAGTGCGTCAGGAAGATTGAAGAAGCCATAGGACGTATTCTGCTTACCAAACCATTTTATTGACAGACTTCAATATAAGTTTGTTCGTTCCTAAAATGATCAGTGTTATTTCTGTGAGAAAGGTAAAAATTCAGAAAATAAGGAATTATTGGTAAATATGTTAAAAACCATAGAAAGGAAATAGAGTTGAGCCGAACGGAAAAAGCTAGTGATTCAGAGCTTGCAAAACAGGGTAAATGTGTTACTGCATTCTTCGATTTACAAGCAGTACTTCCTACACATTGTGGTGACGTTTTTTGCCTTTACTATAAGCGTTGTTTATTTGTTCTGAACTTTAATATTAATGACTTGGGAAGGAATACTAGACATTGCTATGTATGGCATGAGGGTGCTGGCAGAAGTGGTCGTATTGAGATCACTTCGTGTCTATATATATATATATATATATATATATATATATATATATATATATATATATATATATATAATTTTTTTTTTTTGCAAAAAGGTGTGTGATAAATACGATGCTTGTTTTTACTTCGACAATTGTGCCGGCCAAAACAAAAACAAATTCATTGTTGCTTTTGTGACCATTAATAATATTGCAAGCATGACACAAAAGTTTCTAGTGACTGGACACATACAGAATGAAGGCTACCATTTACATTCTCTGGTAGAAAAACAGAAGAAGCTTGTGCTTAAAAGTGGTCCCATTTCTATAACTGTGTACCAAATGGCCCAGAAAGAGAGGCAATCCATTGAAAGTAACGAGGATGCGTATACAAGACTTCATGGTTTTCAAAACACTCTCAAAGTTCTACTGAACCAACTTTTCAGTAAATACTAAAAGGGAAATGTTTCGTATCAAAATACATGAGAGATAAAGGTAGAATAAAAACACTTTCCGATTTTCCTACAAGACAAGTTTTGAAGGAACATCTAAGACTGTCCTCATTAGCTGTGTATACACCTTCAAATCAGACATAGTTGAGGCAAATATAAAGGATATGTTATCTCTTAGTGAAAATTGAATTATATAAAGCCATCATCGGTCATTTTACAGCAGTTTAGATGTAGTAGAATCAAATGAGAAGTGCAGCATGGATTCTTCTGATCCGTAATAGAATATTTTGTTAAATTTTTCCAAATATTCTTGTATGTCAGTAACTATGCTCTTGAAATAATGGCTTAATTAATTTACAACACAATTAATAATGAACAACCATGAAAGTATTACTTTGTTAAAAAAAAAAAAAAAAATACAAACTTTAACGTGTCTGAGTAAATAGGTTTCAAAGTGTAAATATTTTGCCATAGATGTTATGTTTGAATTTTATTAATACAAACTCTAACTAATTTAACATGTCACAGAGTATAACATTTAGTTATCTACTTTGTATGATAATTTACAATTATTAAATTTACACATTGTTACATCAAATTTCTATGAACATAGATATATCTGTGTAGCAGTTACAGCCAAATGCGTCGAAATTTAGGTAAATAATATGTTTTTTTTTGCAACAAGGCCGTTAGTGCAATAAAAAATTAACAATAAGACCTAAGCAGCAGTACTTTAATTTATGTATAAATAAATTAACTGTGCACAATATTGTGTACTGATTTTTCAAACGCCATTTCAAACTTAAAATCATACTTCCCATATTGTAGGTTTTAGCACAAGTATTCAATATGCGATATGAGAAAACTGACTTTAAGGGAAAATGAATTTTGCGTTTTTCGTCGGACTTAGTAATTTCAATTATAGTTAACCAGCTAAGACAATGCAACCAGTATCATCTTTGATTAAATGATGTAATTAGTACAAAATATCAGCATGTAAACAATGATGAAACAATTTTAGAATTATTTATAAATTTTATTTCGGTTTTTTTTAATGTTAACGACAGTAAAGTACAGCGTACGAGATGGTCGAAAAAAAATTACAATGGTACAGCTATGTCATAACATATGGAGCATTTGTATCACTATTGCAACACAAACGCGTTTCCTTAACGATGTTGTGAATTAACGGATAAATAAGAATAATCGGTGAAAATATGAAATAACGTTATTTAACTCGCCATTAAATATCGAGAGGCAAAGCGTGTAGGCAATCTTTCCACATAAATAACGATTGCCGTAAGCTTTTACATAACCCAATTAGAGGAGCAAAACGTAATGATAGCATGTTCGAATAATTAAATTGTGTTTGTAACCGATACTAGTAGTTTTCAAGTTTCGTACACGCAGCACATAAACTACGTGTAAATATAAACTGCAACTAACCACAAAACGATTCTGCACGATGTACACAAAGCGAATGTTATAAAAGGAAGAGAAATGAATGGTAGCTAGAAAAATTGGACGATTTCAGAACCATCGCTAGAGAACTTCTGTATAAAGTACAATTTTGTGGGCAGAAAGTATTATAAAGTATTAAAAATGCATTTGTGTGCCAACGACAGAGTTTAGGCCGGGTCTCAAATAAATAGTGTGTACACTCTCACTCCACACTATCACTCTTTCCCACTCTGGTTCGCTCTTCAATCAAACTGAGACAGCCACCCTCGAATGCACGTAGCCATACACTTACAAAATAATTTTATTAATATTAAAAACCAGCTCTCCCCTAGACACTTAAAAAATACTACGCAGTGCAGAGATATATCGTGTTTCTTGCGAGTGTGAATGAAAATAAAGACGTCTTCCCGCAGAGTGGTCGAGAGGGTGCAGCGAGAGGGCATCGTCGCTCACTCTGATCACTCTCCCTTTCACTCTCTTACGAATTTTGGACATCAGAGAGTACACTCTGTGACGTCAAGAGGGTGCGAGAGAGTGTTTTCTGGGCTATTGGAGACACAGCCTAAATATGTTATTTATGGGCATTAAAGATTAGCAGTTCGACTGGCCGGAAAAATATTGATATCATTATCTTAAATATAGTATCTGCTAACATTTAGGATTTAAAAAAAAATTATCGGTGAGAAAGTCGAAATGCCTTAAAGCCCGGTGCGTATAGACGGAATTTTTATCGACAAGTACACCCGACTCCTCTGTGTTGCCTACGTGTTAGTACGCATTACGTATTAAATCTTTGACTTAATGTTAATGGTGCGGTATACAGCAAGTTACGGCACTACATTAAACATTTTTATCTGTACCAGGTTTTTCATTTCCTTATTTTAGACACAAAACGTGACTAAACTTTGCTCCTATGAAATTTTTACAAATCTCATAGTATTCGCGTAATGTCTTGTTAATGTCAAAATTTGCATGTTTCCGTTTTGGTGGGCTTCCCTACCTCCGCTTCAAGTGCGATGCAGAGAGTTACGGCTGTTCTTTTTTTAGACGAAACTATTTAACGCGCATAATATTTTTTATATTTACGAAAAGAACGGGCACTTTAAACTGTGTCGCTTTAGTTTTACAAATTCAGCATGTTTGTTGGAAACATAATTTTCGGAACCCTCAAAATGGCAAAAAATGGGTTTTCTAGACTGCCGTATACGGAAAAATAACAACTGGATTCAAAAAACACTGCTATAGAAACAAACGTTAGACTTTGAACAATGCTGCTCACAGATAAAATAATGTTGTCACCGCTTAAAATCCCATAGTAAAAAGATTGATAGTAAAGCACTGCACGTTTTCTGAGTAGCTTGCGCGGAGAGGCGATAATGCGTTACATAAGCCGTTTAGCGACTCACTTACCGCTCCTGTCTTACACACACAAACACATCCTATCTTAAGGAGGACCCTTAAAAATGACACTAAGATCAACTGACATACCAAATTGAAAAAAAAATCACAGTGGCTAAAGATGACACATGCTATAATTTCTCGTACATAAAAACGAAGAATATTATTTTCTGCAATAAAAAAATTCTAGAATTTAAAATTAAAATTTCAAAAATATTTTTTTAATACAAAAATATTTTATTATGTGGTTTAACATAACTGAACTGGCAGCATATAACATCGTTATTAATTGTGAATTTTTTTCAGTTTTGTTAATGAGTTGGTTTTAGTGTCTTCCTTAAAACGGAAACATACAAATTTTGACTTTAACAAGCCGTTATGCGAAAACTATAAGAGATATTTAGCAAATTTTGTCACATTTTGTGTTTAAAATAAGAAAAAAATATTTAGTACAAATTTAAAAATAAAACATGGAGATGAAAATGGCTATACACCGGGCCCTTAACAGCACGAGATTAAAACACCCTAAAATATATTTCAGGGTGATAGCAAGATAACTTAGGCATTCCTATGTCCATCACACAATCGGCCATATCTCTCCAACAACACAATGCGGGCAAATATCAGTGAGCAACCAAAATAACGTACATATATTTGGAGGAGGAGATACTGCGAAAATAACTTTTGCCATACGTCACTGTCAGTAAAAATTCCTGACAGGTGGATTTCCAATAAATTTTTCGGTTCGGACATGCGACTCTCATTCGGAGAGGAGTTTGTTGAAGTTGCCGGAGAAGGGAAATGATTTAAGATGATAGACGATCCATAGAAAGTAGTCTGTACAGAAGCGAATATGAAAGTTATAAACCAAAATCAAATATGTTAATAATGTTAAGAATGCAGTGTAGGTCCAATGAAAAAGTTGGGGCAGGTTTTCTGAGATAACGCAACTGCTGCATAGAAATATAAAATACAACATTATTTTTTTGTGTATTTTCGTCATCTCCACATATCGTATGCTGAAATGATGTGCAGTGCTGCAATATTCAGATTTTCAGTACATTTTCTGTTATGCATTCAAATATCGTTGCTGCAAGTTAAGGCATACATATTTTTAATATTATACAATTACATATTTTTTCTGCTGGAATCAAATAAAATATAAAGAATGACAAAAATTCCTACCAAACACAACACAAGTTTGGCGATTATGCATGAAGAAATTTTTTCTGTGTTAAGTAGGCCGACATGCAAGACAAAAAAACTAGTATGATACTAATTTCGTCATGTACTTTTGTGTATTTCACGTTCGAGGTTTACGTTACTTAACAATAATCGCGTTCTGCCGTTAAAATTTTATAAATCAAAATTTATTAAATCGTGTGTAATTTAGTGTCCTACACTTTTATTGCAACAAGAACCGTTTCAATCGTTTTACACAACTACTGTTCGTATTATTACTTATAAATACACGTAAGTGTTCTTAAGCATCAGAAGCGTTGATAAGATTAGACCTCCACAGTAACCAAGCCATAACTTACTTAGTGATAAATGGAATGAGAAAGAATAATGTTTTGTGAAACCGTGGATATACGATATTGTTGTAATATGCCATAAGAGAAAGCTAGTAAAGGAATAATAAACTATCCGAGTTTGTCACTGCAGTCACAAGATAAATATAAAATAAAAGTAAAATAAAAATACACATTGGGCACTAAGTCTAAGGATTCGTAAAGTAAGTAATTTAACTAAAATAATGACATATTTATTGAAAATTTAATACAGAATTTTATGACCATCCAGTGTTTGTGTTTATTTTAAAGAGTGTCGAAACAGTTTGCCACCAGTTTGTTTCAGTGACTTACGTGAACTTCTGCAGCACTGACGCATGACAGTAACTAGGAACCCCTAACTCTCACTGCCACGGTCAACTGACGAATCCCGCCTAATAGAAAGTCAATGAAGCAGAAGTGCAGATCTGCAAGTAAAGCACATTGGTACAAAACTTTCTCTTTAGGGGAAATCAGGCGACACTCTGCATAATTTCACTAAACATAACCTAATTCATGGTTTTACTTGTGTGTATTTTTTTTTTTCTATTTGCTTTCGGTATTGTTTCAAGTCACATGTTTTTCCAAGCCGAGACCTGTTAAAAAGAGATTCCAAGAAATTTAACGGGAAAGGACCAAGATTTTTTTTTTCTCTCTTTCCGCTGTGATATAAGCGCTGTTGGAACTTCCTAAAACTTCCGAAGAGGTCGTTTACGCAGGTGCGACGAGAGAGAAAGTCAGAGAAAAAGAGAGAGAAGTTTTCGGGGATATGGACACCAAGGCGGGGTGGAAAGCTTGTTCCAACTTTCACATTTCTACCTCTTTTATCCCCCTCCGACCCCCAACACTCAACAAAGGCCGTCTAATTTTTCCCCACCCTTATTGAGGCACTTCTTCGCAGCGACGACTTGTCACCCCGTGGAGTGAGAAACAAGTGTTGTTAAGCAGTACAAGCTCAGTTATCGCGTGTTTCTGCCTCTGGAACAGGGAGGGGAGAGAAGGCGAGACAGAAAGAAGACAGAGAGATGTTACAAGGAGACTTCTTCCATCTTTTCCCGGGCGTTCTATTGCCAGACGTACTGCAGATGCACATAACTAAAATATGTTATGTCACATCTTCCAAGCTACCAACAATAAATTACTATTTTTAGACATTTTTAAAAATCACAGTGACATTATTGGGTACAAATAAACTGCTTAAAACTAAAAATAATGATTTGTCACAAAAAATAATGACGGTTTGATAAACTCAAAATATCTAATTGACATCACAAAATATTTCGTCATTATAGACGTCATAATTTTTTTCTGTGGTGACTACAATACAATTTTGCTGTCACTAATAAAGATTAGCAGTGACTACCAAAAAAATCTGTAACGAGAACAAAAACTTTGATGGGGTCCATATAGATAAAATATGTTTTCGCTGCCATACAAATGTTTTTACTGAGAAGCTTCCAATTTTTTGACGTTCTTAGCTCCATGGTTCGTGTTTTCATAATTCATATGGCCAGTGAAAATTACGAACACTGATAACACACCCACACCTATATATATATATATATATATATATATATATATATATATATATATATATATATATATATAT
>PNEQ01103281.1:0-41702 GCA_003012365.1 Medauroidea extradentata | reverse complement strand
AAGATTTGACACACACAAACACACACACATGTGCATAAAATTGGTCTTTAAAAATTGCTGAATTTCTAAATGAAAATTTAAAAATTCCAAAAATAAAATAAAAAAATGTGTTATATTTGTTTTATGTGTGTCAAATCACAGCCTACAACATTGTTATATACACTGTGAATTTTTTCAGTTTGGTATGTCGGTTGGTTTTACTGGCGTACTTAAAACCGTAAAGTGCAAATTTTGACGTTTACGAGTCATTACGAAAAAATTACGAGTGATAGAAAAACTTCCTGAGAGGAAGATTTATTCACTATATATGTCTGAAATAAGAAATTAAAATATCTGGTATAAATTTAAAAACAATAAAAAAGTTGAAAACTGATGTGACCGCTATCTTAATGTGTGTATCTATACAAAAAAATGAACACTGACTGACTGATATATCAAACTGGAGCCCAAACCACTGAACCTAAAATCGTGAATTGTTTTGTGTGGGTTCCCCTCAGGCGAGCACTAAGAAGGGATTTTTCGAAATTTGGCTTCTAAGTGGGTGAAAAGAGGTGATAATGTGTCGATCGTCGAGAGTGGTGCTCTGGCTCTTATCACTCCGCTGTTCCCGCACGTCAAACACGGAAATTTCAAATCAGTGCAGAATACTCTTAAGAGTTAGCGGAACGAAGCTTTCTCGTTACGCTTGGGGCACGGAAACAGGGAAGGTGATAAGTTGAACATAACACGTCCAACTCCTCATCGCCTATTTTATTTGTGGAAAGTATTAGGCAAAATACAATGGAGGTTTCTATAATTTATTTTTCCGATTACGGTTTATATTTTCTCAGCTGTTGTGACGAGAAAAAGTCATTATTATAACTGTACAGGAGTTTGGAAATCATGTTTTTAATTAGCGGACGGCATTTTTTCAATCATAGGGAAACGCACGGAAAAAATATTTCAAGGCAGCTACAAAATATTTTGCTGTCGCCACAAAAAAAAAAAACATTTTATTGATACCAATAAAATATTGCGACCACCACAAAATTATTTTGTGGTTACTACACATTAATTTTGCAGGGAAGACTTCCTACAAAATGTTTCTTTCAGTGCAGTTTTAAGGATCTTCTTTTCGTAGACAAACGCATAGGAAACATTTATAATAGTTACACCCGAAAAAATGCTTTCGTGCCTCCCTATATCACGGCTCAGACGCCAGATCCTCTAACTCTTAAGGGTGTGCAAGTATAAAACTGTAATTTGTATCTTTATGAAATACTGTTAGTTTTGTAGACGATACTTGTGAGTACAGTTTCCTCTTACAATACAATTTTAGTTCTCATAGTTTTCTCATAATGGTGCGTCAAAGTCAAAATTTGCTTGTTCTGCTGCCATTGAAATAGTGAAAACCAACTGACCTACTTGCATCAAATAATACACTGTGATATTATATCCCATCAACTATGCATTAAAGTATTTAAATGACCATAACTTTATATTTTGAATTTAAAAAAAAATTCGCCAACTACAGAAAACATTTCAAAAGTGCACCAATTTTTTTAAAATAATACTAACATAGTTCACGGGATTTTTGAAAAACGGTTTATTACGTAGCACGTGGCATGTTATTTCACTGTGAATTATTTCACTTCTGTAAGTTAATTGTTTGTGAAGATCATGCCAATTTTGACTTTGATGCACCGTTATGAGAAAACTATGGGAGTTAAAATTGTTTCGTAAGAGGAAACTGTACTCATAAATATCGTCTAAAAAACTCTCACTACTTCATGTAAAAATAAAATTATTATTTTATCACACTCGAACACCCTTAAGGGCAAGTTGTCAGCAATAAGATTGCCCGCCGGTTTAGCCAATCGCACCTAGAGTCTAGAGTGAGGCGTGATGCGCGTGTTGTGTCGTCCTTATCGCTTCCGAACTTCTAGGACTGGGAAGCCCGAAAACACGTCCGCTGAGGCAGCCACCTTAACGAACCTGAGACACGTTTTTATTGCCCGCGGGATGTTGCTGTGTGTGCACTTCCACCCAGAACTATATGTTTTAAGTGCAACCTACGTTCTTCACGCACCACTGTCCCTTTGAGAGTTAACAACTTCTACTCCTGGGAGCTTCATTTTCTTCCATTTTTATTACAACTTCGTTCCTTGGTTCTTGCGCACCCCTTCCGGGCTTTATTCTCACTCCGCTCCTCTCAACCACCCCCCTCGTCATCTGTCACATCCACTTTTTCTCGTCTTTCCGCTCCACGGCCTTTATTAAATTTCATAGGAACTGCTGGGAGACGACAAGGCATGCATTTGTACCTCGCCCGCTTGAGAAATGAGAAAGTCTGGGGCTTGTGCGTTTCGTTTCCGGCCGAAATTCAGATGTGCGTGTTTGCATGTGTGTGAGTGTGTCTACACTGGGCCTGACACCGGGGATAGACGGTTTGGAACGTTACCAAACCTGACGGCGAATTTCCTCCTGAGCGACAGATGTGCGTATCTTCGTAACCCCGATCTGCCTGCTGACTGCTTACAGGGGTAAAAATAATTTTGAATGCATCTTGTTACGGCTAGGAAAAATTCGCGAGTTCAATGACCTGCATAGTAGAATCCAATGTCCTATGCATACTCGAGCCCCGTCTATTCGTTCATTGTCTGCTGTGTGAATGAGTATGCAGGTAATGGACAAACGGTAAGGCTTCGGTATACACAGGATAATGGATTCTAGCATGTTGCTTGTTGAACTCGCGAAATATTCCCAGCCCTACATATTGTTTTAGATACACGAGTATTTCGCATGTTAATATGGTAGCAGTCTAGACTTGTAAGTCCTATACACACACTGGCCAAAGTCGAATATCCATTGGCTCCTAACCGTACAAGTGGGTAGCCCAATTTGCAACCTCCTAAGGTGTGTCAAAACAGCTGTCGTCTAATCACAGAAGTTACAGTGATATACAGGTCATTGGCGTTCAACCTGACCTACAATCAGTACGCGAAATACTCGTGCTTCCAACTATAGCTAGAGTCATGAACATAACACAAAAAAAAAAAAATTCCCTGGGTTGTTTCAGTGCCTTACGTGCAAATCTGTAGTTTTCCTTCATTTCAATTGGCTGCGTGTCTCTGTGAAGTGACGTATTTAATTTGACTGTGCCAACCACAATTGGCTTACAGCAACACTACTCATATGTGATAACTAGAGGCACGATTATTTCGCGTATTGATTCTAGGTCAGGGTGAACGTCAATAATGTATACTTCACTCCTCCTTCTGTGATTAGACGCGAGCTGTTTTAACACATATTTGACGACTGCAAGCCAGTTATAAGTCGTAGGGATATCACGTGCTACACGTTTGTACTGTTAGAAGCCAATGGATATTCGGCTTCAGCCGGTACACGTATAGAACTGAGAAGTCTAGGCTGTTGCCAGATAAATACGCGAAATACTCGTACCTCTAGTGATAACACACTTGAGAAGTAACACATCTAATCATTAACTATGAGGCAGGACTGCAGGTCTTCACGTAAGGCACTGAAACGAACTGTGGCAAAAAGTTTTTCGCGTAGACTTCGCTGCCTACCTATTTTAGTGTTTAAATTGAATGCTTGCTCGTACAAGCGTTTCTGTACAAATAATCTGATTACGATGAATATTGGGTGAGTTGCTGCAAAAATAACAGAGTGGAGGTGGCGTCAGAACGGGTTCCTCAAAAAATTACGCGAAAAAAAAAAACTTTTGTGAGTTGTGTGTGAGATCTCGAAGGTTTCCTGCAAGAATCTACGAAGGTGATTTTTTTTTCAGTCTTCGACGATCTGTAAAAAGGAATACATTTCATAATTCAAATACTGGCATTTACAGGTATGCTTTCATCTACATCATTTCGACATAATCACCTCACGATTTGAGACCTTGTATCGGCGCACCAACTATCCAATATAATTTTCTTCTATGTTTTACAAAAATTACTTTTCAAATCACAAAATGTTTCTAATAAAAATTTGTAGGCCTATCTTAAGTGCCAGATATACGTTAAACTAACGAATTAGAAAACTGTACCAGTTGAAATTTTCTAAACCCTATAAAATAAGTAGTTCAGTTAACAAACTACTTAATCCCGGTACTAAAATATTTGGCTTGCTAAATTGAAATATATATTTGTAAATACACCAGTTAACGTTATATTTGTCCAACAGACCCCTAATTTATATGCACGCCATTCTTTGTAATCACTAGAGGCGAGAGTATTTCGCGTATTCATCTGGCAAGAGCCTAGACTTCTCAGTTCTATACGTGTACCAGCTGAAGCCGAATATCCATTGGCTTCTATCAGTACAAACGTGCAGCACGTTATATCTCCACGACTTGTTTCCTTATTTATCACTGGCTTGCAGTTGTCAAATGTGTGTTAAACTCGTTCTCGTCTTATCACAGAAGGAGGAGTGAAGTATACATCATTGACGTTCAACCTGACCTACAATCAATACGCGAAATAATCGTGCCTCTAGTAATCACATATCAAGCTCTTCTATTGCAATTTCTGTGTAAATTTTCATAGTGGGAAATGTGATTAATGTAATTTACAATGTGTCATTTAAGTAAAAGCCATTCGGGTACTAGGATTTCTAGAGAACCCGACAAACAATCTCGTGAAAAACCGAATACGTGTACCTATGTCAGTGGTGCTTGTAAGCATATGTCCATGTGAACTTGCCAAAAAGGAATATTCAGCGTAGACTGTCATCTTAAAACTTACTGCATTGACGAACGAGTAAATGCTAGGGCTGGGAATGTTTCGTGAGTTCAACGTTCAACATGCTAAAATACATAATCCTGTGTATACCGAAGTCCTACCATTTGTCCATTACCTGACACTCATTCAGACAGCAGACAATGAACGAATAGACGGAACTTGAGTATGCATATATAGAGACACTGGTAAATCGCGCAAAAAGTTGCTTGTTTGCTAGACTTTAACATACTATGTGTAACACTGAAGGTTTGGCACCTATATTGGCTATTGTTTATATGAAGCACTGTGTCCCTGTTCAACAGACCCAATTACAACTGTACAGTTTTAACACAGAACTTGTGTGATTTGCCAGAAAACTGTTCACGCGTGTCATGATTGAGATACTACAGTTTATTGGAAGCTGTGTTAAATATTTTTGTGATTTTCCAGTGTCTCTATGCGTAGAACATTGGATTCTAGCATGCAGGTCAGTGAACTCGGGAATTTTTCCTAGCCCTAGTAATTTCCAAGAGTGGAACTATGTTTTGTATCTAATTGTGAAGTTTCAGAGCGTCAAGCGTTTCACTCTAGGCGACTACTGTAGAGACATGCAAAATTCGCGTCATTTTCTGATAGCTGACTAGACTCCAAGTGACTATAGGCTCGTTCGACGTCTTCCGCTGGCCGATATTGTCGTGACTTGCCGCGGAGAATACTTACATGGTAGAGAGGCCAATCTCTGTAAAGACGTAATACACGTGAACGACAACACATAAAAGTTCGTGACCAATTGAATCGTTGATGATGCTCTGTTATGTATAGGAAAGTGAAGTTTAGTCTGATACCAAATGATAACGCGAATTCTGCATGTCTCCACTAATAGGTCAAATTGTTAATATAAGTAATTCAAGTCGTACAGTATAGCTTTCATTTTCAATCTCTTCCTCGAGTATTATAATATCACATAAAATACGTGTTCACCAGCCAAAGTCCTGAAAGCGTTCCTGGACTTCTCTATTCCTCACAAATGCCACGAGAAGGCGGCAACAAATGACAATTTTCTGACAGGTCACACAATTTAACGCAAGTAAGCACAGTTACATTTCTAAAAGTAACAATGTGCAATCTAACAATTCTAAATTTTTCATGAACAAATGCCCTTAAGGGTGCAGCCTTCCTGCATGTTAGAAGCCCAGAAGTTACGGAGATATAAGGGCAATCTTGAAGTGCGTTTCAAATGCCGCGTCGCCCCAACGAGCCTAGCCCTGAAGTAGTGCGGAAGCTCCTCGCCAAACCGTTTTATTATGGGACAGTAAGCGGTGACCATATCATTTTATTAGTGGGAAGTCTATATTAAAGTTTAGTGTACATCTATGTATGTGTTTCAAATACATCTAGTTAGTACATTTCGAAGTGAAAAAGCAGTTTTTAGCCATGCCAGAGGGCTTAGAAAAACAGTTTTAATGAGCTTAGTATTAACAATGAACAGGGCCTGGTAGTTCTCGCGTAAAGAATTTTGCAGCACTTTTTTTCACTGCCTTACGTGCGTATCTGGATCTCGGCTTTGTGGTCAGTGATTGGATACCGTTACATACAACGTCTGTAGGTTGAACCCGCAAATCACAGACGTGTTGTGTCACAGTTACCCATGTACTGATTGGCACAGTCAAATGAGTAATAACTCTGCACAAAAACACTCTGCCAATAATCATGAAGTTGAGCTGCAGATGTGCACGTAAGACACTGAAACAAAGTGGGGCAAAAATCTTTTCACGAAAAGTACCAGGCACTAACAATGAGGTTCCAACCTTGTCTGAAGTGTGTTTTCTTTTCGTATGTTGGCACAGTTGACACGCGTGGAGTTATTTAGTAGAAAAATACCTGCTTGCGAACGTCACTGTACATGTATCATGCCTCCAATTAACCGTTATTAGCTATGTTTGAAGGCTTAAAGCAGTGTTTTTAAAGCCCTCCCAAATAGCGAACATCAACTGGCCCACTTGTGCAAATCTGATCGTGATAAGCAGCCCACAGGCTGTAAACATTCGGAGTGCACCCGCGACCACACGTGGCGTACATGATGCATAGAGCCCACGATTTTTGGTGAAAATAATTCTGCAACAATTTGTTTCAATGCCTTATGTGCACATATGCAGCTCTGCTTCATGGTCAGCGATTGGCTGTTTTAAATTCTCAGCGTCTCGGGGTTTTACCCGCAAATCACAGACGTGTGGTGTCGCAGTAACCTTGTCCCTGCTGGCACAAGTCAAATGAGCCACGCCTACATTCTGCCAATACTCAAGAAGCAGAGCTGCATTTGTGCACACAAGGTGTTGAAACAAATTGTTGCAGAATTCTTTTCACCAAAAATCGTGGGCTCTAATGATGCATAATTAGAGATGATGGTTTATCGCGGGAAAAGTTGACTGTTTGATGGATTTCAATACACGTCCAGCTTACCAGAAGATTACTGGCTTTAGCTTGTACGTGGAGTTGTTGCCCTATTTGACTGAGCCAATAAGAATCCCGATATTGTAATATTTTATGTCTGCAGACAGCTACGTTGTGTCAGTGTTTTCAAGGCTATCTTGGCACAAAACATTTCCGCGATATACCATCATCTCTATGCATAATGAAATCACCCACACATAACCATAAGTGTAACACAAATGTACCACAAGCATTCTTACTATACGCAGATTCTTGTGGGTGGGTTTGCTAATCTGCTTGTGAACCTTATACTGAAATATGTCTGTCTTTTTAAACTAAGTTGCCCGCATTAAAAATCTTCAGTATAACCACACACATATTTACTGATATGGCCTGATTAACAACCATGCCAGTAAAAGTAGACTATCATATTAGCGAACGTTGGCCGCTTCTGCCAACAGTTTGCCAACTGAATAATTATTGTATTTGCTACTAGAGCAGTTTCCACAGAAAAAAACAGTAACAATGTAATTTACAAAATGTTAGTTACAAAAATCTTATCAACAATTTTTAAGCTATGGAAAACAATTTTATAGCAATGTTGATAGCAAACGTGTTATTACAATGCTGATAACATCAATGTTACTAACAAAGTTGTATGCGTGGTGAACAGAAGTTAATAGCAATGTTATGACAAAAATTATAAAAATGCCAGCAACATTGCTGCTTGATGTGCACGCACATATCCGTCTTTAGTAGAAGGCCATGTCTTAGATCTGGCAACCCTGCACACAAGGATCATTTTAACACTTCGTTTAACTCTCCGAAGGCAATAGCTGTACCTGATTAGTTACACTGCCCTACATACCGGTGGAACAGAGGAAGCCACTGTCGTTGGCGAGACAAAATAAGTGTTAAAATGACCCTTTCTGGCAGTGTTGCCATCTGGCCAGGCCGCGGTCTTCTACTAAAGACGGCTATGGCACGCATCGATAGTCACAAAACGTGTCACCCGCCCTCCAACTTCGTGGATGACGCCACGCATACAGCAGCTTATGGCACTATGACCAATTATATAGGAAATTAAGTCGCCTAAAAGCCTACGTAGACGACGCCAAAGACGTTTAAAAACGTACAAATGTCTTCGCAACAGGTGCACACAGCAAATACATAATACAAAACTACTATATTTCCATTCCACGGAACAGTAATGTAGTTGTAAAATGTGGGAAAAAACTCCGCAATACGGACCAAATAGCCAGTAAAAACTCTTACACAAGTGTCTTATACCACCCGAGGAACTATATGAATACTTCATCAGCGCTTGTAATGCTGTAGATTCCAGTGATGATGATTTCACTTTTTTTTTCTAACTCGGTAACATGTACCGACACTTTCCGTGCTGTAAAACGTATCGAATCAGGAGCCGAAGGTTGCGACAAAATATCGATCAAAATTATCCACCTAATACTACCCGCCATACTCCAACTCACACGCACATATTTAATCCGTCGTTAGCTCAGAATATTTTCCCTTCTTCTCGGAAACTAGCTCAAATTCGTCCCATTGCGAAGACAAGTGCTCATAAAAGTTTGGCTGACTATCGCCCCATGAGCATTTTACCGGCTATTTCTAAAGCCTTGGAGTACCTCCTTCATACACAAATTTCGAATTTCATTTCTGCTTACAATCTTCTAAATTGTTATCAGTCCGGCTCTAGGCCTCTTCGCAGCACTACAGCCGTGCTCTTAAGTGTTGCCGACGATATAAGGCTGGCAATGGATGACTGGAACTGTACAATACTCACTATGCTTTACTTTAGAAAAGCGTTCGATTCAGTAGATCATAACAGTGTCATAACGAAATTACAATCATTATGTAACTTTTCTCACAATGCATGCATGTGGCTCAGGTCATATTTAACTATGCGTTATCGGTATGTTGTTGTAGACCGCACTAGACATAGCTGGCGACAAGTAAACTCAGGTGTACCTCATGGTTCAGGTCTTGGACCTCTACTATTTTCCATTTTTATAAACTATCTACTCAGAAACTTTGCACAGAGCAGATTCCACATGCATGCGAATGATGTACAACTTTACGTGTCCAGACACGCAAATAACATTAACACTGTGTACAATAACATGAACCATGATAAACGGGCTGCATCTGTTTGGGCACTAGAAAATGGATTATAAATTAACCCTCAAAACAACCAATGTATATTGTTTGGCTCCCCCGCGTTTCAGTCAAAAGTTAAAAAGGTCACTCCCCCACACGTTGTGCTCGCTGTTTACTAACAGTAAATCTCTCACCCACAGTAAAAAATCTGGGTATCATAATTGACGAAACCCTCACCTGGAAGTATCAAGTGTCATCCAACTGTAAAAGGTCAATTTTGTTTGCCATGCAATTAAGCGTCTCAAGAATTTTTTACCCATAAGAGAAAAAGTCAATTTTATCCAAGACCTTAACTTTACCTTATTTTTGACAACTACGGCGTGGTCTACAGTAACGTCGCTGAACATTTAAAGATTCGTCTACAGTGCTTGAAAAACACATGTATCCGCATGGTCTTTAACCTCAAGCCTAGAGACCATGTCATTGATTTCTGTAGTAAAATAAATTGAGTGGCACTCTTGCAAGGGCGTAGTCTTCACTTCTTAACTCAGTTACATAAAATCCTACGCAATGCTGCTCCAAAATATTTAAGTAATAGCTTCTCTTGCTTGCTTTACTTGCGTAATATTAACACTCGCTCAAAAAATGGTAATATTCTCCAGATCCCTCAATATAAAATCAAACTATTATCTTAATCGTTTTCTGCGACCGCCTAGCGCCCCTGAAACAGGCTGCCACAAGAACTGATAGATATACAGAGCTCGAACACATTCAACAAAAAAGTCAAAAGTCACTTACTTTCAAAACTCTTATAGAGATTGTAACTTAACCAGTTCACAATTATGACGTGATTAAATATTTTATATGAAATTATAATTTACTGCAAATTAATTTATTTAGCCATAATAACATTTATACATGTGTTTGTTCCTTCTTATGTTAAATTTATTTATTTATAATTTTTTTCTTGCAACATCATAACATTATAACACTAATATGTTAATTACTAATTACTTTGCCACCGTGGCTAACTGCAAACATTTCTTACATGGTTTTAATATAACTATTTAGCGATCTTGTATTAAAGTTCAGTACGCAGTAACTACATTACTTTTACGTACCCCTTTATCTTCGTGTCAGACGTAAACAGTGTGCAATATTAATAAAGCCATTTAATGTTTTTTTTTTCTTTATCTAGACAGTTCAGAATGTTTTATATATTGTTACCTTGTTCATTATTTTGGATTATAAATACCAATACTCCGTATCATATCTTTAATTTCTAGCACTGTTGTGATAGTAGTTCTCTAATGATATTCCATTAGTAAATGTCTATCATAGCAATATAATATATAAAATCAATGTGCGAAATTACTGAACTCTAAAATAATTTTATAAAGTCATCATTAAATCTAAGTATCGCCATTACTAAATCTAATTATAACTATTACTAAAGCGAATGGGTACTATTTTTAACGTAAAACTGTCTTGTGCTCGATTTGTTATTTGGTAAAAAATTATTGTGTAAAATGTAATTTATACAGTAAGAATTATGGAATATTTATGTTTATGGTACAGTGGAAGAAACGGCGATAGCGCGTTAATTTCGCCGTAAATAAAGACAGCATTAAATTAATAAAATTAAATATTGCTAATAACATTTGTTATCAACATCCTTTGATCTTGTCCGCCCTAGATTGTGTTATCAACAGTTTTGGTTACAAAGTTATTGACATGTTTAAAAAATACATAACTTTTGCAGCTATCAAATGTTTTCAACAAAATGTTGGTAACAAATGTTATTAACATTTTTATAAATATTAACAAAGTTAATATCAGAATGTTAGCAAGAATGTTGACAACACGATGTTGTCAACAAGTTTCAAGCTTTTTTGCAACATTGTTATTAAGCTTGTTGAAAACGCGTGTTTGTAACAATATTATCGTTGGTGTAAACTAGGCTTTATGAGAATAGTGTCTTAAAGCCCATGCCCAAAATTTTCGTTGTGGTTTAAAAAATACATATTTTTTTAAATCAAGTTAATATTCGTATCAAAGCATACCAACATTGTTTTGTCACAAATATATCTTAATTTGTACCGAAATATTGTTGGTAGCAATAAACCTCATAGTTTTTCAGATTTTACATGCAAAATATCACCAATATAATAGTAAAATTAAGCCAAAATAATGCAAAATATTTTTTGCCAACGAATGGCTTCTTAGAATTGTATATCATGTAACTGCTTTTACGCCGCGGTAACACTGCATACAGAACTACTTCACTTAAACACGTTCAGTTTTATGGAGCGGTTACACGAGCTACGAACTAGATCAGATCGCATTATCTTCTCGTTCAAAGTTAAATGATTTCATATGTAGCTCCGTACGACACATTTTCCATGCTTTTTTCCTATTAGCTGCTTGAAGTAACGATCTGTGTAACAAGTATGGCTGCTTTATGTTCCGACACTTTGCATTCGTTAAATGAAATTAACTTCCAGGTTAAAATAATTATATCCACTTTACGCGCACAGCAGCATTTCAGTTAAATGCAAAATGACGATTAAAAAGTCATGAATGTTGAATGCAGATGTGATAATTATACGTATGGTACATTTCAGGTTCAAAATTTATTGAGGTTAGGAAGTTCATTGAGTTTATTCTATTTTGTCGTGTAACCTCGCAAACATGATCAGCTTTAAATACGATTAAACCCGGCTGCCGAATGTATTTAAGGGGAATATTTAGAAAATGTTATTGTAGTTTCAGTTTTTGAGCCATAACATTTATTCAATTCGCACTATAACATTTTTCTCTTCGACAAATCATAGGATATATTATTCTTATTAAACTGCTTGACATAAATAATAATGGAATTTTTCGTTACCTTGCCATGCAGAAAAATTGCAAGAGAATTATAGGTTAACTGCTAAGAATTCTCTTGTAATGATTCTACGTGATACATTAATGAAACATCCCATTATTATTTATATTTAGCTGTGTACTAAGAACATACACTATGCATTGTCGAAGTTGAATTTTTGTAATATAATTTTAATAAATGTTATGGGTAAAAAAACATAAAATTGTTTAACTCTCCCATTTAACTGGACAGGTTTAAGACCTCTAGTGAGACCATTGTCTTAGTCTTGAATTTATGATCATTCCGTTAAAAAAAAAAAAAAAAAAAAAAAGGTTTTGAGATCTATGCGCGAATGTGAAAAAAAAAAAAAAAATATAGCATGACCTTATCTAAAGTATGTTTTTATTTCATGCGTAGGTACAATAGCACACGTGGAATAGTTTCTTGAAAGAGTCATGTTTTTCGAACACTCTGCGACGTATTTGAAGAGCGTGGTAGGCAGCTGCTTTAAAGTAACTGACTTTTGAGGATCATGTAGGGATAAATCCTCGCGGCCTCGCAGGCAGGCAAAGTCAACGCGCTGCAAGAGAAGATCGATAGCCCGACGACCGCATTCCGCTCGCAAACTAATTAGCGATGAGCAGCATGGTTCCACGGGACGTGATTGATGGAGCTCGACCCTTGCGTGCGCCGATATACCCACACTCTGACTCTACGTGCAAGGATTCTTCCCTGCTCGTCCACAAAGTAACTCTGATCTGAACCGTTCCAGTAATATTCCAGGAGTGAGAGAGAGATTTTTGGTCAGCGCTTAACTTCGAGGTCTTTAGCGCTGGTGAAGGCTGACACGAGGTGAGTATGGAGCAACGCAGGAATGAAGGGGCGGCGGAAACGGGATACCCCGAGTAAACCCGCCTGACCAACGGGATCGTCCGGCACGATTCTCACAAGCGAAAATCTGGGGACCGACCCGGCCGGGAATCGAACCCGAATCGTCTTGGAGGCGAATGGTCTCACCGTTCGGGCACCACGGCCCTTTTGTAAACGAATGTTGCCGAGTTGCATAAAACACCTCGACAAAACAAAAGGCAAAAAATATATAAAAATATGAAATAGCCATTGGCTGGAAGGTGTTTTTTGAAGTTATTCCACTGCGATGGAGATGTCTGTCAAAGAAAACTACGGAAAATATGACAACTGAACTATTCTCTGTAGTTTTCTTTGATTCACATCTGCAGCCCAATAGAGCGTGACAAATAAACACCATCATGTCATGCACTCCCATTGCACAACACTTTCAAAGATCTAGAAAAGCAATTTTTAATACACTGTAATAAATATTTGTAGATTTAAAACACCGATGTATAGTAGTGTTAAAATTTGGTATGGTAAAATTGTTCCCCACACATCAATTGTGGCGAACTAAAACGTGTTAATTAAACTGCCCAACGTATAGAGAAATTATCCGTAGAGACACTGGAAAATCGCGGGAAATGTTGACTGTTTGCTAGGCTCCAACATACTGTATACAATACTGAAGTTTTTGTATCGGTATTGGCTGTTGTTTACTTGAAGCATGCTTCTCTCTTCAACAGGCTCAGTTAGAACTGTACAGATTTAGAGCACGTCTGATTTGCCCCGGAACTATTCACACTTGTCACGATTACGAAACTACAGTTTATTGGAGACTATGTTAAATATTTCCGCGATTTTCCGATACCTCTAATTATAAGACTTTTCTTGTAATAACTAGGGCTAGGAATATGTCGTTAGTTTAACGACCAACATGCTAGAATCCATTATCCTGTGTATACCGAAGCCCTACAATTTGTCCATTACCTGCTACTCATTCAGACAGCAGACAATGAACGAATAGACGGGGCTTGAGTATGCATAGGGCAATGGTCGCTAGCATGCAAGTCATTTACTCCCGAATTTTTCCTAGCCCAAGTAATAGCACAAATAAATTGGTTTATTTGCAACCTGAAGCATATTAAGTGTCCTATATTATAAAGGTGCAGAAAAATAGCCGTATTCACTGACTTATAAGCCAGCTACCAAAAATATGTATCTACTGATGAAGGCAGCCACTGCTGATCGGTTCTATGTGACACAGTGATGCCACATCAACGAACCAGCACTAAGTTCCTTTTTTATTATTGTTTCTGCGCGCCCCTGTCAAAAAAGTCAAGGTCAATTGTGAAAGTGATAAAATCTTACAGTTACATAAATTGTATCTTGAGTTCAATGAAAAACGCGAATTTTCTAGGTCCTTAAATATTGTTTATGGGTGAAAATCTACCCATACTATTTAGGAAGTTTTTTTTACAGCGAAGCTATTGTCAAGAAACATGTAACATACGTACAAATTCAGAAAAGAATAGAGTCGTATACAGAAAGACGAATCAAAAATTAAAATATTAAACGAGTAACAACACAAATTAATTACTAGAGGCATGAATATTTCGCGTATTGATTGTAGGTCAGGTTGAACGCCAATAACCTCTATATCACTGTTACGTCCGTGATTAGACGACAGCTGTTTTGACACACCTTTGTAGGTTTCATGCCAGTAGCAAATAATAAAATAATTCGTGGAGCCAATGGATATTCGTCTTTGGCCATTGTGTATAGACTGCGACCAGATTAATACGCCAAGTACTCGTGCCTCCAATAATTACGGATCGAAACATAATCGCATCAAGAAATACGACACAAAAAAGAAGACGAATAAGACAACATCGAATGTATGAGCAATGGCGAGACGAAGACAACACTATCAACACAAAAAACATGAAACACATCACAGACGACACAACAAATATTAAACAGACGAAAAATAGCGTGTTTCCTTTGACAGCAGACGCGACGCTTTGCGAACTGAGATCTAATCCCGTATTCAGGCGCATGCACAGACAGCGGTACTCCGGCAAACTGATTGCAATCCATTGCAGAAACCGCTCAGTGGCCAAACTGTGAACTGAATTCTGTCCTGCCTATGTAGCTCATATTACAGTTGGTATTTTGTTTGTATTGTAAGTCATAAATAATAAAAACATATTGCTAAACTGCGAACACCAGAACGCAATACACTATACGTCATCTAAACCACAATATGTTGTAACATTTAGTTTAATAATGTTTCTTTGTGACAGGACATAAAGTTTGTCCTTACAACTTCAATACAAATGTCATTAACCGTACGAATTAAGCTCAGTTTATTTAAATGTGAACAAAAAGGTTTTTGTCTCCCATGAATAGAGCCATGAGCAAGTCGCGAACTGTTTTTTTTTTTTTTTTTTGCTCTATAATGTTGTATTGCGTGCACATCAGTAGCTCTCGTCATGGTTATTGCCAGGTTGATTTTGTTCAGACGCGATTCTAATTTGGTTGCACCAATCATAATACGGTTTTGTGACGTTATACGTCACAGATTTCCCAGTACAACCCCAAGATAAGTGAGGGCTTTAAGACCAAGCTCTCTAGTTTCTACTTTTTTTTTTTTTGGCGATATTAATATTTAAGTCTAAACGAGAGCAGATATCAAAACTCTGTCTGGCAGTTTTTTTTTTTTAATAGTTTTCTTCATACTGGCCGATTATTTCATGTCAGTAAATACTGTGATTTTAGCATACACAAGAGTCTAATAAGCTTTTTATGTAGCATATGTGTACCAAATTTGAAGGGATTCCAAAATATTGTTCTTCAGACATCTAGCTTGATCGAGAAATGTTAAAACGGCTGCCGTTTTGAAAATACGAAAAGGTTGTAAACGAAATATATAAAATTCAAGTCAGGTTTCTAAATACTATATGTGTACAAAGGTCGATGCAATTCGGTCTACTGGTTCAAAGGTTTCGAAAAAGAGACAAATATACACGGACACACACAGACATACACAGATGGTGATCTCATAAGCCTAATTTATCCTTTGAAATGTAGGCTAAAATTAAACGTTCCTTTTGACTTGGCTAATTTAGACATAAAATAATGAACGTAACCAAATCACAGTGCCTAGTGTCAAATATTTTCCAATACATAATTAAACACATTGGGAAATATTTTGGAAACTAACATTTAAAATTGTTGTCATTGAAGCGGTTACGTAAATAAAAAAATCAAATATATACCTATTAATAAATTACAATAATTTGTATAGTAATATTTGTATACATTATTGCACCCAAACACAACCAATAACAAAATTCCATACACAAACTCTTTAGCAATATATGATATGCTACCGTTAAATCAATATACTACCGAGTTTTATATATTTATAAAATTAATGCATGTATTAATATTAAAAATAATCATTCAAGTGATCATTATCATATAGGGAATGGTTCACCGATATTAGTAAAATTTAAATAAGCTGTGTGGCCTGAATGAACCGAAAGTGGGTTATGAAATTCTACACTACAAAATTTGTGAGCAGGACCATGGACAATGAAATGAGTATTTCTATTTCCATATAATTGTTAGAAAATAATGTATCTAGTTAGCAAGACAGAAATATCCACTTACTCTATTCCGCAAGATAGGCTAAACGAATTAGTATCGGAATGACTAGAGGAAGATAATATTGTATATAATAAGGTGGGCGGTAGACCGCATTGCAGTGTTCTCTCTGACTGAATGTTTTAACACTAAGTGCTGCTAGAACCTATTTTCAGTTGGCAAGTACGGAGAGAGGTTTTCTGTTGAACGTCACATTTTCGCTGTGTCACAGATAATTCCGCGCAACCAAATTTTCACTGCGGTTGAGAAGGAATCCTAATGGAGACAGCTAGCTCTCCAACATCTTTTTATTTCTTCACCAATCCTGTCACATTCATTCTCTGTATGCCAACTTCCAACAACTCTGTAAAATTTTACGGATTGTGTTTACAGAATATTTTTCAGCCCGTTATTGGAAAACCAGTTACGTAAAATACTTTCACTTTCTTCTTATTCTGACATGAAATTATGTATTAGTTGTAAGCGGTGTGTGTAACCTAACGTTTCGTTAGTAACAATATTCTGAAACTTTGATCAACTATACCACAACTAGTGCACGTGCTACTCACGTTATTTAAAATTGTTTTTAATTGAAGCTCACCACATGGTCTGGATACAATGTGGTCACCAAAGAGAAATTAATCACACTATAACTTAACTGAATATTTTTTCCTGTTCAAAAGCAATATTTTACAAACAACATCAACTGCAGTCAGGCTTTACTGTCAACTTAAGACAATAGGACCTATTTACCTTGGGAACGTTCACACAAGCCAACACGTTAAAAAGAGTACTATTTTTCTCCAAATAATTTAACAAAATTATAATTTGATTGGGTTGGCCTACCAGATACTTCTTTTCAATGCTAGAGCAAGCGTTCAGAAGATATAGTTCACTTTAGGTATTAAAAGTTTCTTCATTTCAGGAAATTCTAATTAATTGCAGAAATTAAAAAATTTTGTTACACTTGATTTAAAAATTCCCTCTGCTTTCGGTTAGTACAATATAGAAAATTAATTAGGTTCCGATATCAAAATAGTGAAAATATTTTTCAGATAATATGGGCGCGACTACCGCTAATTTATTTAATATTTGTACCAAATATATTTTTTCTTATTTTAGACAACAAAATGTGACTAAATTTGGCTCTTATGAAAATTTTTTAACTCTCATAGTTCTCGCGTAATGGCTTTTTAAAGTCAAAATTTGCGTGTTTCCATTTTAAGGACTGCACTAAAACCAACTGACATACCAAACTGAAAAAAAAAATATCACAATCGATTAAATCATCGTAGGGTACAATGTCACGTCCATACAATTAAAGAATAAATTTTTTCTTGTATTTAAATAAAAATGTCGAAATTTAAAATAAAAATTTAAAAATTCAATATTTTTTTTTTCAAACATATTTTATTTTGTCGTTTAACATTGCTGAATTTTCAAACCTATTATAAAGTTATTTACTGTGAATTTTTTTCAGTTTGGTAAGTGAGTTGGTTTTAGTGTCGTCCTTAAAACGGCAACATGCAAATTTAGACTTTAAAGAGCCATTACGCAAAAACTATGCAAGATAAAAAAAAATTTTATAAGATAAAAATTTATTCATATTTTGTGCCTTAAAAAAGAAAAAAATAACCGGTACATGTATAAAAACAAAAACATGGT
This sequence comes from Medauroidea extradentata, assembly GCA_003012365.1. Lineage (NCBI taxonomy): Eukaryota > Metazoa > Arthropoda > Insecta > Phasmatodea > Phasmatidae > Medauroidea > Medauroidea extradentata. Next base: position 23,402 of record PNEQ01103281.1, on the reverse strand, counting down.
GAGTAAAATAGCAGTAGACCGCAGCCGTTATGGTTTGGCTTACGAAAATGATATCTGATAACACCATCACTGAAAATAGTCCTAGTAAAAAATACCACACTAGAAATAAAATTATCATTATATATTTATTCTTTTGTAGGCAAATAATAGAATAAATAAAGCCAGAATGTCGGCTTTACCGGCAAATTTAGACAAAAACACGCCATTCACCCAGCGAACCCAAAATAATGTTGTTGAATGAAATGGGATGGAGACGTGAGGGAATGTAAGACCAGGGGAAATGTGAAGATATCTGAGAAAAATTATATGGCATTATCGCCTACCACATTACACAAATTCAAAAATATTAATAACCCTACAAACTATTTTCGAAATAAGCATTAAGAATTTCGTTAACGGCAGAAGACTTTTCCTTACGGATGAGTTCACCAAATTTGTAAATAATTTCTTTATTATATTACGAATTTACCCTAAACAAATTTTCATCGTCCACAGAGTTACTAATTATAGCTAAGTGCCATTACTAAATCTTGATTGTTACTCTAGACAGATAAACTTACAATTAAAAAAATATTTTTTTAAATATTTTAAATGCTTCTTGCATTACAAATGTCGTGATACTCTTTAGGATGGTATCAGCCATTTCCATAATAATAATAATAATAATAATAATAATAATTTTTTGAACACTGAACCGAAAGAGCTTCAAGGACAACTTAATTTTTGTCTTAAAATTACGAAACCAAAATGATTAAAAAAACGCCAAAAATTTTCACTTTATGGAATAAAATAACTCTCAATATCTACAGTAAAAACACTTGACTATATAATGCTTATGAGAATTGAGTTTCTGGCATATAGGATACAAAATTCTATCTCACAAAATACACAATAATATAATTAATATTTGATTGAAATATTTAAAGATGTGCATAAGGATAAAGGTGCTTAATGACTTCGTCTCTATACGGTTTCTTGTAAACTAATTAAAAACTAATTCTGAATTATTTATCTTACTCCACCTCCACAATTCTTTCTGACAATTCATATTTCCATTGAATGTAGCATTAGCAATTTTGAGAACAACAAGTTTAAATTTATGTTTAATTTTAAAGAAACACAGTCTTTGAAATCGCACGAAAGAAAAAGAGAGAAAGAAGAAATGCACTTCAAAGGAGAGACGCAATTTTGAAAGCCATCATCTTCCCCTTTCTTGAGCGCTGGCGGTAGATAATATTTTCTCCGCGTGTTTCTCAGCATCACGGCCTCCCCTGCCCTAATATCTCCGGGCACAATAACCCTAGGAAACTTGAGCGTTGACCTATGACCTCGCCGGACCGGAGATGGCGAACAAGAAGCCAACATCGTCCCTGGGGAAGTAACACCGACGACGCACGCCAAGCTTTCTGCCGGACGAATCAAGTAACAGGCCAAGCGAGACAACCTCTCTCAAACTTTTTCCCTCTCGAGTCGAGATTTCTTCATCTCTTACACACATACATACACACACCACTCCCCAAAAAACGTACACCTGCAAATTTAAAATTAGGATATAAAAGAAACAGATATTGTTAAAGCCTGTGTATCTACACTGTTAGAATACAATTCTGCGAAATTACAAAAAATAGTACTGTTAATAAATTGTTCATAAGTCTTCGTAAGTATTCGTAAAATCACGGACATTAAGTATTGCACTGTAACATAGTATTTTATAAAATTAAAGACAATCAGTCTTTTTTGAAAAAAAAAAAAAAAAACTTTCTTTTAAATTACTTGGACTCGATTTTACAAAATCTCCACGTTTTCTTCTGTCCTTACATTTCTCGAGGTCTTGAAGAAACCAGCAGTTATCTGGAAATTTATTCAACTTCACAGAGATTTGTATCCACGACCTTTGGAATACTTTACAAACTCACTATCGATTGTATCACAACGACGAGATAGTTGATGCGCTAATTTCATTCAGAGGTAAGCGACTAACCTTGTTTTTGACGTGGTGATGTTACAGAACTTCATGAGTACCATTATGACAAAAAGACTGTAATATTTATGGTTACATACTGCAGCTTTAAAGATGCGTGCAAACAAGCGACACGCGGGGAATATATACGATTTTTTTTTCTGCTGTGATACGTTCCATGTAGTGACTACTGGAAGAATGGCGAAGCGAGGAGAACAGAAGAGTGTGACGCCCGAATACACTGGAAAGCAAACGAAGGTAGTGGCAAGTACGCATCGTATCGCTTCTCTCTTCGACGTTAACTAGGGGGTGGGGGGAGGTGCAGGATAACATATGTGGCTTCCTCGGAACACTTCGGCCACTTACGAGTCTGTTCAATCTTTTGTCAACGCGTGGGACGAGCCCTTGGCTGTATTGCTCGTCGCTCTACATCTCTGCTCTCCGCAGCAGAGTTCCGACAACCTGGAAGCAACGTTTTGAATTTATTCTCTTATCATGCTTTGTCTACTTTAACGTTTCGCACCAGTGTACATGCTTATAACTGTAGGTGTCACAGTGCACATTAACACCAGCATTTTTTATGATGCGCAATAAAACATGCGTCAACACTGTATAAATATTCTTCCATGAATTTAGGGAAATTTACCGTCAAGCATCCGTAAACTGGCAGTACGGACACATTTCCGTAAACAAAAAACTACGGAAGGCACTTCAATATAATTACAGTACTTTTCTATAAATATTTCCGTGAATTTACGAAAAATTTTCAGTGTAGCATGATTTCCACATAGGTTAACCGTCAACATAAATCATGAGAAAATTCGTCTGCTCTCTCGTATTTCTCACTGACGGTATATTAAACAGAAATAAAACCGAGCGAGGTGATGCAATTGTAACACGTCGGGCTCTCGTTCGGGAGGACCAAGCTACGAGTCCTGACTCAAGGAATCGAGATTTCGGTTTTTCAAGGTTACACGAAATCGCTCCGGGCGAACACTGGAATGATTTCTTGCCATATGACATGGCTGATTACTTTATAGTTCCTGTCTGTGTGTATAGTCGTGTTTGTAACTGGCTATAGATACTGTTCACGATAAAGTTAGCGCTGCCTAAAATTTTCTGTCATACATTTTGCAATCATGATTAATATTTTGTACATGAAAACTTCCCGGCATCAAAACCCTAGTGCAAACGTTCCAACAATCTCAATACTTAACATATTTGGCACAAACGAAATAAAGTTTTGGGATATTAAATGTTTTGTGGAGTGTTTAGTTTAAAGTGACCATGACGACCTCGCTGTCGACGAGACGCAATGTTTAATTTAACAAAAAATATATGAAGCTATGTTGATAAGAACTATGTTACAACAAAAATTAAACTTAGTATATTTACAATTAATTTTTGTTTTGATAATTGATTTTAACAAGAAATGTTATGTCGTTGTGGAGTGATACTCTAGCATATATACCGAAGCTCAATCATACACATTTTAACGGTATGCTCAGTTACGTAAATATTTACATTAAAATGAATCTCAAGATGACCCGGTATTTTAAAATTTTACCAAATAAATGTTACGAACAATTTTATTATGCTAGATACCGCAACCCTCAATAAACAAAATACGTAATTCTAATGTTTATGAAAATATTGCCGTGTTAGTTTCACTACTGTATTTCAGGATTCCAAGACATTATATTTACTGTTAAGTTTTATACGGAAAGAATAATCCTACAGCACTCGAGAGAGAACACGTCCGATATTATTTCGAATATGAAAATGAAACTTGCGCGATACATTTTTGAGGCATAAAGAGCAAAATCATCGCTCGTTACTTCTCACGTGCGAGGGAATCTTTCAGTAACCGTGCTGAAGTTGACGAGTCTACATCAAAGCAACTTATTATCCCCAGAACAAACCAATCCGATTTTATATCAAAAACTTTAAATACATTTATATTTTTAATTGCAGAAGCTGCAACGTTAAACATAACATTGTCAGCATAGTTTACTGCGTTCCCCTTTAATATGACGCAGCGACATGTTAAATGAGTTAGCTCTGGTCCTGTGGTACAGTAACGAACTAATTGAAATGGAATAGCACTAATACTAGTAACCGATTAGCCTTCTCCGAAGAAAAATTAAGATTTTTAGACATACAAAAAATTGTTTTACCAATTACATCATGTAATTCATTGATTTCTGTTACTATAATTATATAAAAAAATCGCTTATAATAAAATTGACTCCTATGTATTGTATGCTCGTGTTATAATTGCAGCTAGTTGTCTATAATGAATTTTATCAAAATAGTTGCTTTAGTACTTTTTGGTAGGCTCATATTAGAGTTAATAGTGAAGTTATAGATTACAGTATTTAATATTGGGATTTGTATTTAATTCAATAATTCTTACAGATCCGACAGTAAAATTACCAAAGGAATGTGATGAAGGGAAAAAAATTCTGAAGTAACAAATACGATTTTTACCTTAGCGTAATTCTATGGTTACCATTACTTCAAATAAGCACGCTCTGTTAAGGGGTGGTAGCGTCTGGCTTTATACAGTACTTAGTATAATTTTCCTATTTTGGAACTTTAACTATATCAACGCAAAGGGGTTTAAAATTAGAATATTAGTTATTCAGCAAGGCTAGATCAATAGCATGCCTGGAAAGAGGCTGAAGAAAGTTTTAAGGATATTCAAGTTGCAAAAATGCAAGCATGTTTATTGTACAGCATAGCGTTAGAACTGCAGACGTCACTAACACCCCTTAATTTTCCGCTTGAGAAAGTGTCTTAGCTCTCATAGTCATCCCAAGGCATGTCAATCTAAATGTGCATATTACGGGAACATACAAATATAGAAAACAATCTGACTAGTGTATATTAAATAATTAACACTGAAATTATATAAAGTGGTAAATATGCTAAAATATTTACAAAAACACAACAAAGTACATTGACTCAAAACTCATTCGCATCTTGGTGTTCCGACCAGCTGTGTCTCAACCTGAAGACGGAATTAGATCGCAATTACCGAAACGTAGCATTCTTTTTGTGGTTTTTAAGTTGTTTTGTGTTGTCCCTTGTCATTTGTTTGCTGTCAACTGTTCACTGTTTTTGTCTACTTCCATAATTTTTCATTTTTGGGAATCTGGTTCTATTTGTGTCCATCTTTTGTGTCTGGGTGTTGTGTCGATATTCGTGTGAATTCTACATCTAGAATTCTACGTTGTTTAAAAACTGACAGAGTTACTTTGGGATTGCTTCTTTTTTTTTTTTTTTGTTAAAAATTGTTTTATTATTATTATTTTTTTTTTAGTATTTCGTCATTCAACACGAGTTTGATCAGCAAAAAATTAGCAATGGCGTATGAACAGAAACCTACAAATTCCACTGTAAACTCTCACTGCAACAAAACCTTTGGATTCTTTTTCAAATTGCAGTAAGTGAAAAAAAATATTATGGTTTTCAGAATTAATTTCAAATTTTAAGGAAGCTTCGTTGTATGTTTTAAAGTATTTTAACACATCGTTTATTATAACTTATTTCAGTTTGAGTTGTTTAATTTGAGTAAGTCAGTTGGTTTTCGTTATTTGTATGTTCCCGTAACTTACAAATATGATATTGACTTACCGCTGTTAAATGTCAACGAGAGATAAATATATGTGGTAAATGTAGCCTCAATTCCCGCCTACAAAAGTGACACTATGTCGTATAAATACAAAATCATACATTTTGCCACTTGAACGTTCTTACTAAATAAAAGCCACTTCACTTGCCGACATAGTATTTGTTAAGGTGTCCGCCCGCTCAGACCACCAGGCAGTGCGCATAGTAAGTCTATCGCCCTATAAACACGTAAGAAAGTAAGAAAGAACTCTGCTTATAGCGTTCAAAGAACGTTACATGCACTTTCCAGAAATCTTAAAAACCTATTTCCCGCACCCGAAAATTACGAGAGTTTCTGCGGTCCTCTTTAGGTGGCACGATTTTTACATAGAATCGTTAGAAGGACATGGGCGTGTGCAAAGCACCGTAATTCTTAATATTGCGTTCGTATAATAGGATCACCGCCTGAAGTCTTCTAGAGGCGAGTTATAGGCAAGAAGACTGCACACCATTTCAGGGACTTACGCCCAAATGCAAGGACTAGACGTCATGACAGTTCTGTGTCGCCCTCCCTTACGACATCCGCAATTCTCGGCATTAAGATTGTTCACGTGGCGAAAATACATAATTTTACATTTTTACGGCATAGTGATCGTTTTATATACGTTTTATAGACGTTTGACATGCCGCAATGGAAAAACGACGATAGATAAAATAACTAACAAGTGGAAAATATACTCACAGTAAAGTGTACAAAATTAACACCGTGTCATACAAAAAGTATGCAATTTTGCCACATCGACACCCTACAACGCCCACAGAGTTTTAGGTTGCTTGACACCATAATCCGCATCATCCGACCATAAGGTATAACGTCACCCCTTAAAGACACTATAAGGAGATTCGACGACTGGAAAACTATACATGCAGAGTCCTTCTTGTCTGCAGATGCGAAAAAGCAATCAGAGAGTGACTAAGTACGAACCTTACGGCCAGTACGTCAGTCAAACAGCTATCGCGTTTAATATCATGTGTGTATGTGTATACAGAATGTTGCAAAATTCAATGTCAATAATTTAGGGAAACAATCCTCACGTGTAGAGGATCAAAAAGTCTTACATGTAAATAGGTCCGAAAACGCACTGTTTCTGTGCTACAGTTGGCAATACATGACGTATGGTTGATAGCGCGCGGGTAGTATCATGTTGCTGTGGGGCATCATTACAGCAGTACATAACATGTTACTATGCCACACACTACGCCACTAACACACAGACAGTAGGAACAACTGTGACAGCGCGCTATCAACCATACGTCAGGTATTGCCAACTGTAGCGCAGAAACATGTGTATATCATTAATTAGCACACCACGAAAATACCCGGCTAAATTGGAGATGAAAATGTGACAAAATGTATTACGACAGGATTAAGTGCACAATGTAGTAACACTGTACGGAGAAAGTTCCCTTTTACACTCCATTTCCCGGTATTATTTCATGTAATGTGAAGTAAACCTATAATCATGTTTGGACTGCTCGGGATTTGAACTTGCACCTATGAAATTCATGTCAGATTAGTATTAGTAAGATAACAAAGATATCTGAGGAACGCAATTATTTACTATCTACTACACAAGAAACACAATATGAAATGTCACTTATTTCATTACTTACGCAAGTAACGAGACGTCTGTATTGTGTAGTTTTGTGTCCACAGCAATAAAGGTTCAACTGTCTGTAGGATTGTCAGGAATTGGGATTTTGTAATACCTAGTGCACATTATCATAGGTTCGTAGGTTAGTTTTGTACTGCAGTTTTCCTCACCACAGAATATAACCACTATACCATGATATGTAACCTACTTTTACACCATTTGAGTTACAATTAATTCTTCGATTAAAAAGCTGTAGGAATCGTATCATTGCGAAACGCCTACTTGTTTCGTTAACCGCCTTACAAGGCAGTCGCAATGGCTGCATATGTTTCAGGCGATACATATGTTGTGTTTTAAATAGCAAATATTTAACATAGTATTTGATCGAAAATGGTGCTCTCTGTCCCTTTCCGACAAGACTACCTTGCTTGCTACACTTTTGCACCTGGAAAATGTCCTGCAGTACAACATGAATAATAATGACGTGTCCCAGTGTTACAAGTCAAATCATGACCTTATTACCCAACTTGAACAATGATGGGCAGGCGATATTAACAAACCAAATTTCTGAGAAAGAAGAACAGTCGTTTGTGGTACAATTCTCAGAGATACTAATTCATTTGTAATTTGAAAATCTATTTTCGGGGTAGCATTACTCCTACAATTTTCAGTTTAGGGCAAACTGAAACCAAATGTTCGACATGGTTTTTTGTGCTCTATTACAATGCGAAATTAACACACCTATACATCTACATCTACATATATATATATATATATATATATATATATATATATATATATATATATATATATATATATATATACATGCGTACACACATAAACTGAATAAGAACCTAAAATTAGCATTCACTTCCGTTTATTCTATAATACTTAGAAGTGTGATTACTTTTAATAGTATGTAATTTAATTATTACAAAATGTTGCTATTGCATACACCGCACACATTACAAACACTGTTTCGAAGTCTCCTAACGTAGATAAATATAACTTTCACACTACAATACCTTTAAATTAACTAAAATTATTCAAATATATCAGTACATTGAACTCTATTGATTACTTCTCACCAATGAAATTGTGTATTTTCAACAAATGGTTGGTGAGAAAATTGCACTCCAGTTCAGGGTGTGTAGCGTACGTGTGATGTTGTATTTGATGAGTGGCGCGAGGTTTCTCTTACAGGTAGCCTTGTCTTTTGAGTGTCTGACAAGTAAAGTAGGTAGCTCTGAAAATTGACAGCGCATTTAGTATAAAATTTACGTAGCTGTTAGCTAACCTGACAATTAATATATTTTCCTTTCAACAATTTTGCATTTCCTCGTTACTTTGGAATGCAAAAGTGTCTGCAAAGTTAATAAACAAACAATCAACAAACTGACGTTAATTTGTCTCTTAAAGTTTCTTTGTTCAGTTAAGTTACTATGCAACACCGGATTAATTCCAATCTATACTTTGCTTGTGAGCAATGTTCATTATTAAGTCAGAGCCTCCTAGAGACTTCAGAAAATAAATAAGCACAAAACATTAATTTATAAATAAATAAAATTGAGGTGACTTTTAACACGAAATAAGACAGTGTAACTTGTTATATAGTATTAGTTACGTTCCACGGTACTTAAACAAAAAAAAAAACATTTCTTGACAATACATTCTTCAAAAGTGATGTTCGAAGAAATTATTTTTGTAAATATACCACACCAATGTATGGAAACTTTAAGAAAGTGCTGTAGGTATGGTGAAATTGTTTCCCATGTGTGCGTTATGACATTCCTTTACATTTAAATAAACAGTAAACTATATTGAAAAGTAACGAAGCCCAACGTTTTTTCTTTAGGAGTCTCTGTGGTCAATAGGGCAGACCTCTCGTCTCTCACCTAGGCGATCCGGGTTCGGTCTGAAGCGGGTTTAGCCCCTGATTTTTCTCATGTGGGAAATGTGGTAGACTTCGCCGTCGTCCGTCGCTTCTCCACATTCAACTTATCCTCACCACACGCATTCTTCGGGCCGTAGGGGGGGTGGCGACAGGTTTGTCTCGCTAATCGGTCAACCGGCCCGGCCTTCTCTCATACTCAATATGTTCTGTATTTTAATTTCTTCTATTTACAAGAAGAACGGTAGTATTGTATAGGGGTGAAAATATCCAAACTTTTATGAAGTTTTTTTATAGTGTACTAATTACGTCACCATGCTTCCTATAGTTCATTCGGGATAAAGGGAGTACAACAAATTTAACCTTTGAAAAATATCACTAACCGTTACTGCATATAATTCAACATTAACTTACTCCTTGCATCGCTGGCAGCGAATTTTCGCAATTCAGTTCCGTGTGTTTTCCTATTTAAATACAACAATACAGAAACAAACAAACCAAAATTGACGTAATTATATTTGATATAATTAATAAAGTTATAGTTATTGAACTATACACTGGCTAGACAAAAATATTTAAACGTATATAAAATGCTCTAATTCCCCGATCGAAGTGTATACATGTAGTTCTAAACGTTCTCCAACACATACTACAAGACCCTACAAATTAAACTTATGTCATGGCCGCCATCTTTTAAAAACATCAAGTGCCGTGTCCAGTGACATTAGACGTGTCCTGCCGTTAGCCGTTACGCGCAGAAAGATACGAATTGGCTGAAAATAGGACTTAGGCAGTGCTCGCTTTATCCCGAACCGCCTACAACTGTACATATAATCTGGATGTGTGTCATAGGTAGATATAATATGGGTGTGTTTCGTAAGTAGATATTGTCTAGTGTCGTAAGGAAATGAACCATAGCAATATCACGGACATAAGGTCGGAGCGATAGTATTAGCTCTGGTCGCTGCCCCAACAAAGGAGCTGTGTTCGATTGGCAGCTCTGCGCGACACAGGACAGTTGAATAGCGCCGCGGTAGATGGTTGCTGGGGGAAGGCAGGGGGTAAAAGCGGTCCACGGATGCTGTGTTGAACACAACAGTGCAGAGTAACACGCGCAGCTAGCCAGCGGAGATGATCAATTACTCAGCTAGAGAATGGCATTGAGCAATGCGACCTTAGCGGTTGGGGTCACTCAAAGACATGGAGTTATGGGGTCGTGTCCCGCCATTGATTTATCCCCTCACCATGTTACCCTGTGTTCATTGGTTTACGAGATAGACTTGTAGAATACCCTTACACGTGTTAACAACGTGCCTTCTTTGTCTGTGAAAATAAAACACATTTTAGAGAATAAATACAAACTATTTTTGAATTCATCTTTATTACTAGGTTTCAATTGCGATACTGTAAATTTAATTTTTTCCCTTGTTTTTAAGTTCTTATAAAAAAGGTACATTTTCGAATATACAGCAAATTCTATTTACCTTGAGATACGGTAAGAGTACTGCAATTTAGCTGTTAACGTATAATTATGCCGCAATCAGTGTAAACATTTTTTACGGTATCTAAAACTTGTCGGATAGATTGTGACCAAATTGTACGTTACCACCTAAACCGCCATGTTTGCAGCGCAGGTTATGTAAAATTTACGACAAAATCGCAGAGTTAACAGTGTTCTTGTAAAAATTACAAAAAAGTTAAAATTATAAATGTTTAATACGGAATTGAAACCGATACTTAAGGAGTAATTAAATAAATTATTAAAATACAAACACTCGAGAGGTCCCGCTTGAGAAACTCTGCTCCTACCATTCTGATTTTTGTTTTACATGGCTTCCTGAAATTTTTCTGAGGTGTTCCTTACGTAAACCAGGGCCAAATTCCCCCTCCTTTTCAAAGGTTGTTGCCATTGTGTATAGTTGTGTGGAAAGTCTCTAACGAACTCGGTAGACTGTAAAAATGTATTTGAAAATTGGTAAATTTGCTACTTAGACATCAAAGGTAACGTTCCTATTCATCTTTAGGAAACAGTTGAATGTATGGTTACATTGCTAAACATTTTCTCGGTATACAAGCTGCTTATCTGTGACTGTCCTATTATGTGCGTCAGAAAAAACTTACATTACAATTTAGGAAGTGTTTTTTTTTTCAGGGCTGTGTCGAGCAGCGCAATCCAAATAGATCATGTTAATTTAAATAATAATCTATAAAATTAACTGCCATATAAAATTACGTGTACTTCGGCCAGTGTTTAACTTTGTGTTTAAGATTACATGAGACTTCTCAAATTAAGTAGGTTTCAAAATTACATTCGATAAATTTGACTTGTAAGTACTTAAACGACAGCGTCAACTTCGAAAGGAGCTGCTTTAATGAACGGGCAAGAGTAAGACACTAAGCGAAGGATTTCAGGAGCGATCATTTAACCGTTAGACTGGCTCCAGTGTGGTAGGCAACTCTCGAGGGACCGAAGACAGTGTGGTAGGCAACTCTCGAGGGACCGAAGACTCCCCCCGCAAGACAATTTATTCCACGCCCGCCACTGTCACAGGAGACTTTTTCAACCCCCTACCCTTCATTTACCTCCTATCTTACTCGAGGATCCATAAGTTAGGCCGCACGCTGCTGCCGATAAATCTCCTGTGATCATTACACCTCGACTAATTACCGTGATTCATGGCCAGCTTAAGACCTCGTTAGCACGGTCTCCCTCCGAAACCTTCAGATTCCTCATTCACCAGAGTTTCAACAAAGTGCGTAGCAAGAGTACAGGTTGGATTTTTTGAGACTTCGCTGTTCCGAGTAACACATTAACATAACGTTTCTGATGTTGCTACAGATAGTAATTCCGGCAAAATTATTTTGAAACGAACGTGAAATATGAGAAGGGAATCTGTGATTCCCTTGCGCTGTTAGTAGGAAATGTTGCTGGTTGAACGACTTGCCGACTGGACTTCAGAGTCCTGAGTCCAGTTAATAGACAGTTGTAAGTCTGACAAGATAGCTCGGGAGTCAGTGAGTGGTTTAATTAATGTCTCCTATTAGTTCACAATCATCACGGAAGTGTTTCACTAACAGTGCGTAACGTACACATCTGCAATTTTGCTTCGTGGTTATTGGCAGCATGTCTATGTGAAGAGCCGTATGGTATACCATTTGGCTGAGCCAATTACAATATCTTTCCTACAACAACACACGTCTGTGATTTGCCGGTAGAATCTCAAGGCTCGTGAGAGTTAAAATATCCAATCACAGACCACGAAGCAGAACTGCAGGTGTACTCGTAAGGCAACGAAACAGAGTGTGGCAAAATTCTTTTCGTAAAAAACAGGGGTCCCTACGTCGTCTCAAAGGAATTTACTAAATTTCCGAATCTCTAACGATACGCAGAGACTGAGGAAAACCACGGGAATCTTTTCTGCCAGCGTATTCACCAAATCACCGTAGCGCCCGGAAAGCCTATGATTGGGAGTTGGTTGTGTGTCAATGCGTTGCTGTTCACAGACAATTTCCAGACGTATAGTGGTAGCGCACAAGAATTTGCATTGGTCAGTCAAATAGAGACCTGCCAGTAGCTAACGAAAAGAGTCGGAAATGAATACATTACATTGAAGCTTAGCAAACAGTCAAATTTCCTGCGGTAATTCACCATCCCTCTTACAATTGGTAGACAGTTATAAAATAACTGTGTCCCAGAAGCTGACATAATGCATTATACTTCGAACAACTTCATTTGCGGCTATCTAATTGTCTTGGTCCGTCCCGATCTTAAATTTCCTCATTTCCAAGTTTCTGTGGTAAAGGAGAATTCTCTAGGAAATTTGTTAAGAAGTTTGTGTCTCCATCACAAACGGAAGCAAAATGAGTGTCAGGTATGGAGCTCTAGCTGGCCAAAGTTTAATTATAATTATAGAGCATGCAGTGTAGCTTTAGCAACATTTAAACAAGCGTTAACGTGCTGGAAGGTGGCTCATATTGTGTATCAATTCAATTAAAATTAATAACAGAGTGATGTGGAGTGATACAGAGCAAAGAACAGCAATGGTAAATCACTCGCGTTAGTATTTAAGAGGACATGGATTCGATCGCAGGCTCCGGTGATCCTGAGTTCGGATTTTCCAGGCTTTTCCGAAACATTTTCAGGTGAATTCTGTGATATTTCCTAAATACAAGTCTTGGCTGCTACAAACTAAATAAGTATTTCGGACATACGTTAGTACAGGGGACGCCCGTCAGTAGCTCTAAAATCACTAGCCCTAAAATTGTTCGCTATCAAAACCGTCAGTTGGCCTAAAGTTACTAGCCCTAATGTCAGTAGGCCTAAAGTCACTTGCCCTAGTCAGTAGCCCTAAAGTCGCTAGCCCTAAAATTATTTAAGGGCTAGTGACGTGTACCTAGTACAGCAAATGGTTTGTCACAAAAAACAAGAGAATACACATACATAGACAAGTAAACAACCAAAATGACGTTTCTTGAAACTTGTAAACGTAGGTGAGCATAAAATTCTGCAAGTAATTTAGTCAGTGAGTTACAAGATTACATAAAAGAAATTTCATGAGTTAGTGCGTAACAACAAGGTGAAATAATTACAACGACAAACAGACAAAACAAAACGAATGACAAAATAGCTGGCTGTAGACGAATAAGCAGAAACACAGACACCTTGAAGAAATTGAACGAAAAAAAACCGCATTAGCTAGGGACAGTAAAACAATTAAAACACAAACGAACACAATGGTCTTCTTGCGAGAAAACAAAATTGCAACGTTTCGGAAACTGCATTATTTCGTCGTCTTCAGGCATATACACATTTTCTGAGGAGCACCTGCAGACTGAGTATCGGCACTGGAAAACAAGAGGTTTATATACTGTGCACCCCTTTTTTATGTCCCAGCTAATAGGATTGAGCTATCCCCTGATTGGCTGCGTATGTATGAGTCAGTTATTATTGGCTAATGCTTTCCTGCGGTGATGACTGTGGTTTAGTCCTTTTTTTTTTTGTTGAAAATTCGCTTCTTTTCTAATTATTGGTACCCAAATTATTTTCAATACTATGTATTATTGGCTAAATATATTTCTGTTACTATCTATGAACGCTATTTCTTTGATTTTCCTTATTGTTTGTTGGTTTCCTGTGTCAGTGAAACAGCTTTTTTTCCCAGAGTACTCTGTGGCTATTATCCCAGGCATTTTCTGTTTTTTTTTTTTTTATGTTTTTGTGTTCTTTATGTATGTAGAAAGGGGTCTGCCAGTCTCTCCGATGTGTACACAGTTACAACCACAGAAAATCTTATACATGTAGTTTGGAATTTATGAATATTCTGACTTTAGTTTTACTTTTGCTGTAGTGTTTTCTGGGGAATCATCTAATTTTAAAACTGTTTGGAGCCCATATTTATTACCTAATAGTCTTATTTTTTCCGATTTTTCCGAGTGGCCACGAACGGGACAACCGGAGTTCCCACAGGTAATTTACTCACTTATGTCTGTAATGTTTGTTTCAGAATTCGTTACACGATATCAATGCAATAACCATTTGCCCGCAGTTCGTTTTTAAGAGTACATGTCCATCTGCTCCTGCTCGTTTGTGTGTGCGGGTTTTTCCAGGTCTGCTGTATTTTGTAAATGTAATGCACATTCATTTTTATAAATTCAAGTTACGTATGATAAAAGTATATTGCACTAAGAAAGGCATGTGAGTTTTATAATCAGTCGAACGTTAACGATTTACATATAAACTTAAGATAAAGTACTGTAATATTGTGGACATACGTTATTGCGAAACTATGTCGTCCCAGAAATCTTAGAATGAAGTTAAGAAAAAAAAACAAATAGACGAAAAACTAAAATAATGAGAAATCAAGCATAGTTTGGCTGTACTTAACACATCCATAAGCCAAAACAACAGCACATGAAAGATCCCAATAGGAATAAGTCAACAATTAGTAAAGTAAAATAAAACAAACACCCAAAAATAAAAGACGAAATACAAAACCAAATAATCTGTAGAACTCAGGACACCACAATTAAGACAGTACAGACAATACTGGAACGAAGAAAATAAAAGACACAAAACAGAATGACAACGACGACGTCACAAACAACAGACTAGACGACACAACTATGAAGAAACATAAGAACACGGTAGATTTCTGAAGACCGACTTTTTACGACGTTTCGGAAGCTGACATCTGCTGCTGTCTCCAGGTGAGGTAAAATTTTTCGATGTTTATTTAACTTTCCTTAATTTGTTGTTAGCTAATGCATTATGGATTTTTATATGATTTTGTTATGGTTTATGGATGTGCTGTCTGCAGCCACTAGGCTTTTTTTTTTTTTCTAAGTCTCATTTCAAGATTTCTGGGACGACATAATATTGCAATGGCGTATGTCCATAATAGTACAGTACATTATTCTGCCCTACTGCAAGAAACATTTAAGTACACACTTAAGATAGTTATTCATAATACGTTTTCCTTAAAAAAAAATTACGTTTTAAGATTTGTGTATGGTGTATTTTGCTTTAATGTAAATAATTATGTATACTGTTTTTGCTGTAAGTAAACATTTCGTGTACATTACAGATGCTTCAGAAGAGTAGGCTACTCTAAAAAAGTCAAAATTTGTATTTCAAACAATTTACTTGCCAGAAGATGGAGTTCTTCAAATTTTCACATTGAGTTTCCGTAAATGTTATTGTTGCTATTACATGTGTAAAGGATTTATTAAATTATTTGAAAATTTCTGATGGAATACAAAGACGGATAGTGCAAATATTATAATGTAGTTTTCTGAAAACGTATTTGTTTCCCATAACATGTAATTGTAATGTTCGTACACCGTCTCAGATTGTCGACAGTAATTAATTTTGTAAATTAAAAATATAATCACGTTTCATTTAAAACACAATTGCAAATCGCTACATAAAAATATTGTCTCTGAACAATGCAATATTCAATTTAGTAGCGTCAGCAAACATTCATGACATCATTTGTAATTCCATTAGAAAACTTGTTTACGTTTAACTCCAAATATTATTGAAAAAAATTTAAAGCAGGATAAAGTTTTTAAAAATGTTATAAAATATTATTTTATATAGATTCCCATGGAAGCTTAACTCGCAGTCTTATTTACGTTATATATAATTTAAAACGATTCTTTGATTATGCTTAAGACAGCGTCATGCATACAATCTATCATATAAATCGCTTGCAAATACTGTTCGTCAGTAAGCGGTTATATATGCTGGGTAACCGGCTGGAGTTTGGTTTGATCAGTCACGTGACCTCATTTTAACAATCACCAGATTATGTCGTAAATTTGTTAAGCAATACAGGATATTCTGAGTTACTGGACACTTTAATTATCCACTTACATTACTACTTAAACTCTACTAACTACAAGTTTACCTTACCCATTCCATTACCGTAACTACGTAATACCAACTGAAGCCTATGTGGCTTATTTTTAGTGGTTTATGTGTTTCGCGTAACGCAAATTCTACGTACTCAAATTAAAAAAAGGTAAACTAAAATACATATTTACTAACGACCAAAATTTACTGAAAATTTTCTAACGAATTGACAGTATCACCAAACAAAAATTTACATCATGCTTGTTAAACAACCCATTTTATAGTTTAATTGAGTTCTTTTTCTATAGTAAAGTAGATATAGATTTTGTAATTTCATTGGATTTATAAATTAATTTTAATTCTTCAGATTTTAGCTAATTTACACAATAATTTAAATGTATGTTTTGATATGTCTAGGAACTAATTAATAACAGCCTATTGTTGGTGAAATTTAAGTTACTGTTATTTGTTTGAATGTTTGTATTATGTATTGTTTTTTTTTGTTTGTAATTGTGTACTTGGCATAGTCCATTGTTAATGCACTGTTACCTTACACATACAAAAATATTCGTACTTAACAACACGCAACGAAGTATGGCAGCTCTTACCTACGTACATTTGTGACGGTATTTAAACATAAAACAACGTCACTACACTCATAATATAGTATATTATTAGACATAATCGGTAAACATTATTTATTTTCATTAAATTGTTTTTTTTTTTTTTTTAGCAGATAAGCATTTGTGTGTGGTTCAAGATAATAAATATACAAGTAAACTACAACAGATCAAAAGTATCCTCGTAAATTCGGCAAGCGGTCCATTGTTCATGGATCATGCAGTGCATTAGAGTTTTATTTCCGAAATACGTATTCGTGTCTGTCACATTGTAGAAGGTGCCAAACTGACAGCAGAAGGCAGAAGTCACAGTAACGCACAACATAGTGGTAGCGTACAGCGGTGCGTAACGCTACTGCAACATCATCACATAAGCCTTCATTTACAAATGACACGCAACGAATCTTCTGTGGAACCTGAAAAGCCAACTACGTTAACATTACCAAAGATGATGTATTAATATATTCGAATAAATACCTCTGTTTTAAATTTATGTTTTTCTTCCCAACCAAATGTACTTCAATATTTTCGTTGTTATTATGTAAACGTGACAACCAGACTTGATTTAAAAGAAGGAATAGGGATCAGACAAAGTTCACGTACAAGTTCTATCAGCGTGTCATATTCACTGCATTGAAAAGACACTCTTAACTGGAAACTGTGAATAGTCACAGTTTCCCAGCGATATTACACAGATAATTTTTTAAACTGCTGCATTTGGAATAAGTGGTAAACTCTACAGATTGCATTAACGAAATAAACTCACTGATTGAAGCTGAGGTTTTCACTTAGTGCCATAATACTGTTTTTTACCTAACTGTAAAAAAATTGCGTTACTTAACTTTAAATGTAATTTTGCTCTTTTATCAATTATGGGATGAGTTTACGAAAACATGCACTAAAGTTATAATAAAAAAAGAAGTACCACCGATATTTGAACCCATTTCCTAGTGCATTGCAGTTAATTACATTAACCACTTTTTTTTTTTTTTTTTTTTTCTTTTTTAAAATGTTTGATACAATGGCAAGGTTATCGCCCCGCCACTGCACCAAACATTCCCCCCTTTAAGTGAGTCCATGTCATATAATCCCCAGTGACTTTTTGCTTCGTGTAAGTGACGGAATTGGACGTTGGCGTTTGGCAGACAGACAAGACGTACACAAACACCCAGTCCTGAACCCGAGGAAGTGACTGTAAATGTCACCTCCCCGGCCGGGAATCGAACCATCGCCCCAGCAGCCAGGAGCGCTAACCACTAAGCCAAGCGGTCGGACTAGCCTAACACGAAATCTTGATAAAATGAAGTCCGTTTAAGTACTTTCAATTATTGTTTACCAGTTATGTAAGTTAACTTTGTACATCGCCTTCTTGGAAGTACAATTGCTGTTTGTACTAAAGTGTGCTTAGTACCACTCAGTAAACAACGAAGCAAAAGTGAATATTACCAAAAGTGAACTACCCACAACAGCAGTACAAAAATATTACTTATTACTTTGTTTGTATACTGTAAATATTAATGAACATTTAGGTGTAAATTATCAAAACACATAATCCACTTTAAGCAACGAGTAAATAAAAATTTGTAGCATTGTTGCCGTGGAAATAGTCGTACGACACTTATTACGTGTGGACTAAGATCATGTGTAGAGACACTGGAAAATCGCGAATATGTTTAAAATAGTCTCCAATAAACTGTATTATATAAACCACGACACGTGTGAACAGTTTTGGGACAAATCACATACGATATGTTTTTAAGCTGTGCAGTTCTAACTGGGCCTGTTGTAGAGTGAGAAAATTGCTACAAATAAACGATATTGAAATTACATTTTAGTTACAGATGTAAACTGTGTTCTTAAAATAACTGGTAGATTAGCAGAATCTTTACTGATTAATTGGTGAACTATATCTACTAATTGAATTTGTTACCTCAATATGCTGTTATCTCACTTATATATGAACATTGACAAAACAACCTAATCGCCAGTGATAAACTTGCAACTTATTTAAACTGTAAAAATTCCCCTGATTCAAATTTAGAGTGTAAGATTCGTTATATTTAAAATGCACGTAAAATAACATCTTCTAAAAATTAATACTGGATAGTGATATTATTATTTTTTTCTTAATTTTTCCCCAGCCTGACTTAAAAGTGCAGGACTCATATAAAACAGCCTTTTAGCAGAACACCGTGAAAGATTTTTAGATCAGAGAGTAACAAACGCAAAATGGTTTTACAAATTCTGTAGAGAACGTGAAGTAATTCGTCTACATCCGAAAACCAATTCTGACAGTCATTACAAGCCAATTTATTTCTCGCCTTTCACGCGGGCTTTAATTTCTCTCCAACCTCGTTGCAATGCAATTTTTTAAACAACCTTTCATTTATCTAATACCCCTCTGTAGCTGTGCTCTAATAGCTCCATCACACACAAACCAGCTACACCAAAGCAATCAATTACAATTTGCTCTCGCACAAGTGGATTTATGAACGTCTGTCCGGTATTAACATGCATCTACATTCTTCAATAAGCTTCATACAGCTACGCTGTTGCAAAATTTATTTCTCACTTCTCACTCTGATTTTATTCATCCTCCCCGTTCGTTAAACAGCGTGGCATATTGAGGCCACATAAAATCTATGCGAAAGTGCCTTTATTTACCGCATGAAATCAAATATTTTAGAAATTTGCTTTTCAAGTTAAAGGTGTTTAATTTAATTAAAATTAAATATTCCGATTTTCATAAGCATTGCTCGCAATTTTAGGTATATATAAATGCGTGCAGTATCACTATACAATATCGTCAAAAAACACTCAGTCGAACATCAATAATAAAAAAAATACTAAATATTACCGATTTATAAAATTTTAATAATTTATAAAGTAATAACTGTGCTCAGGTCCAACATAATTACACAGTTTTTTTTAAGTCTTCTATCTTCTCAAATAGATAAAGGATGACATCACACAAATCGATCTAAAGAGAAACAAATTTAAAACAAAGAAAGAAGAACAAATTTATTTTTAGTATAGGTATAGTATATGTCACATATATGTAAAACTCGGGAATGCTCAAACGTAATGGTTAAGCTGGACCAACAAAATACAGCTAACAGTTATTTATTTCCAAAGACGTTATATTGAGTGTTTAACTTAAATTTTATTGTGAAGTTTACGTGTTTCCTCCAACGAACTTTGTTACATAATAGTAGTCAGTTTTGCTGAATAATATCGCATGTTTATTTTGTTTAGCAGACAAAATATTTGACAAAATTGTTTTTTTTTATTTAGTAACCCTACATTAAACTCGTTTTGAATAGTATTGCTACCAGGTGACGATCTTCATGACTATTTAGTTGTTCGATACATCTAGCTGTCATTGAGCGGACTAGCACTGTCACTTCACCGAGTAAGCTAGGTGGCGTAACGGTAACACGCTGTACTAACATTCGATAGGACACTGGTTTGAATCCCTGGTTAACTATAATATCTCCAGACGAATTTTGGGATGGTTACATTACATAGGTCATGGCCGAATACTTTCCTAATTCCTGCATTTGGGTTTCGTGACGTGTTGCCGTCTCTAATGACCAGGCAGGCAACGAGACATTAAGACCTATTAAATAAATGTTACCTCTATATCTGTCTAGTTCCAGAATATGTATGATGTCATGCCTTATAGTTAGAGTAGGTGATTTATCGCGAGAATGTTTTCTGCCAGCGTATTCTACAAACCAGTGTATCGTCCTGCGTCATGTACTGTTGGCCGACGGTTATGTGGTACAGTCTAGTTGTTTACAGACGAATCACAGACGTCCAGTAGTAGTGCACCAGAGTTATCATTGGCTCAGTCAAATAGGGACTCGCCAGTAATGAAATAAAAGCGACGGAAATAAACACATTACACTGAAGCCTAACGACCTACTAACTCCTGTATCTTTGTGCTTTGTTGTCCCGGCTAACCCACATCTTCAATTGTTTTTCAAACTCACTTTCCGAAACCCGATCGGTTTTGCATGACTTCGCTCCTTTGCCAGACACGATGCCAAATAAATCTTTAAATTTAATAATTACCGCCAACTGAAATTTCCACACATTCTAGTTGTTTGGGTTCACTAATTTTTAAAAACAGGCGGAATTTTCCGATTACATGATGTCACATAGAACAACTTTTAAATTCACAGTTCGCTCGTTTCCGCGCACGTTAACAACCAGCCTTTTACTTCATACCTCCTTGTATTACTTGTTCACTAACTAGAATTATCGCTGGGACTGGGCCACGGTCGTAGAAGAACAGGTCTGGACACTCGCCTGGATATTTGACCCCCTTGTTGTTTGGCTGTAGTTCACCAAGTTACCGAGAATATTGTGTTGTATTGGCGCTGATGTTACGGCGGTCGGACTAAACTCCGCCCACTTCCTTTCCACTAAGATAAACAATTTATCAAAACGTATTTTTTATCAATTTATGAAATACTTTCTTCGCTCACAAATTTAAGAAAAGGCTCCAGAAATCTTTATTTACTTTATAAATTTAACAATGGAAAAAGTGGGTGGAGTTTGAGTCCGACCGCCCGGAAATCATCGCCAAAAAGTACGACATTCTCGGTAACTTGACGAACTACAGCCAAACAACAAGGGGGTCAAGCAAAATACATTGATAGTTAGGCGAGTGTCCAGACCTGTTCTTCTACGACCGTGGACTGGGCCCATAACCTGTTCATTAATAAAATAAACGATATTACAAACAGTCCCGCCAAACAGAAACACAGCCAAAGCCATATTATATTATTATTGTTATAAAAAATTACATAGATTAACTGCTTATTGCAATCCTGCCACAGCATACACACAACTGAAACTTTTATTGTTTCCAAAAAATCCAGTAACATTTTCGCAGCCAAATATTTCAAGAATAATTTGTAAATTCCAAATAATTTTGCAAAGAGTAACAGATGTATGATGTAGTCATTACCTTTCATCGAACACTTTGTTTATGTACTGAACTTTTTAATAACGAGATTAAGTATGTTTACAATAACTATGGATTTCCCAAATAACAGTTACTATGCTTATACATTTAAAAAAACTTATTTTTAAAATGTGATAGCCAAATGTAAGTAAAATATTAACCAGAGGGTTTATGCTTGTGAAAGTCAGACTAAAATTATATAATCTAGTGGGTGCTTTGCAGTTCTCCTTCGTATGTGACCACAGTACGATTATATTTTCATTACGTCACTAATATCTGCATCTACCTAATTACACAGAATAATGTTACACCAATATATTTGCAACACTGCATCGCGGGTGAAGCGTAAATAAAGGTGACTTTTAAATGATTACTGCAATTAGTTAATATAATAAACTAAACTTTTGTTTTTACAAACGCAATTGTGAGCTAATGTTGTCGGGTTGTAGAACTACTGTAATATAAAATAAAAATATAAACATTACAAACTGAAATTAATTAGCTGTTGTCAACATACATAAAACATGTATACAATTCAGTGCAGGTAGGGCCTATATAGTTACGGCTGGAATGTCTAAACAAAAAAAAAAAAGATAAAAGAACGCTAACAACACAGATTAATTTCGGAATGGATTAAAGTCGATTTACAAAGAGAGAATACAAACAACCAACGAAGAACAATAAAATAAAACAAACTACAAACTATATAGTGACGAAAAAGGGCAACAAGAGTGGACGAGGACAACTAAGACAACACAAATGACAAAAAACTCTAATGGGTGTGAACACAGACAACACCACAAAAAAAAAAAATAAGGACCAATAAAAGCGGACTCTCTGCGACGAAAACTGCTGTGACGTTTCTAGAACGGAGACATATTCCCGTCTTCATACACATGTACAAACTTATAAAACTCCATCAGGTTTTATGTTGTGTTTTTCTGCAACTCGACAGCGTTCATTCGCTAAACGTAAAGTAGTTTCATCAGGTTGTATTTGGAATTAATCGTGCAATCGTAACGAGTTGTATCTCGGGTTTTCCAATATGTATACCCGCCATACGGTAATTTGTCACTTTTAGAAACGAACTGTTGAAAAAAAATTCTAGGAATTATTCCAGAATCACCATACAACTGTAAGGTTTTGTTCCTTATAAGGTTATGACAAGTCCTCTATCTATTTACCTTACAGTTAATTTGAGGGCTAATTTAAAAAGCAAGAGAAAATACAGTCGTTGTCTGAGAACACAGTTTGTGCCTCAGTGGAGTTAAACATGCCCGATTCCCAGAGAGCAATAACACGAGGTTTCTTTTAATTATAATTTTTATTGAC
>PNEQ01103280.1:0-37401 GCA_003012365.1 Medauroidea extradentata | reverse complement strand
GCAAGGATAAAGTCATAATTTAGTGAAAATGTGACTAAAAGGCGCTCGGCAAAAGAGCACCGGCTGCAAGTGCCATCTTTATTACAAAATTGTCAAAGTACTCCGCAGGTGGGTACTGGCTATAAAGAAGCCATTTAGTGTTAGTAATTATTAGGTCGTCACTTTATGTTTATATAGAAGGACTTTTCCTTGCTTGACTGTAATCAGTTTTATATGTGGTTAGTGTTAGTATTTACTACTTGAAAATACCTATTCGGTTGGCCTGTCGAGCCCCGACACCATCACCTTAACAGAGCAAGCACCAAGTAATGCCAAGAATGTGCACAAACAAGAATGAGATAAGAGGCAGCGTCGTTAACCTCATATGGCGCGCCGCCCCGAGGTTGCTGATTCATGCAGGAGAAAAAAACAGCGTTTGTTCTTCCCAGAAGCTGAAGTGTCATTTACATGACGGCTGAGCTTCAAAGCCTCTAGAATTGTTTTAAGAAGACGACTGTATTAATGCAGTGCTGACTAAACCTTGGGATGAATTGCCGTCACAGTGTATGAATTAAGTCTGCTGGAGCATGCTAAGATTTCAAGGGTAAGGTATTCGTGCGCGTGCGCACACGTGATAAAATATATGTTGTCATGTTACTATGTTCACCAGTTTTCGTGGCTATCAGTTCAACGTGAGGCCTATATAGGCCGTTCACGATAAAGTGAGCACATAGTTTTTATTTTTGTAGCCGTTTTGCAGCCATACCTCCTATTTTTAATGTGGAAACTTCTGTGTAACTAAAAACCAGTGTAAGCGTTTCAACACACTCAAAAGTTAACATATATCGCCCCAATAAAACATATTTTTAATTAATTAGAAAGTTCTGCTGAGTGAACAGTTTATAGTGAACAAACAGCCTATAGTAGTAGTTTACGCGCTGCAGCGTCATCTAGTTGAGAGTTACAGTAAAATGGAGACCACAAAAAACCTTTATGTAAAAATGTAAACATGTGTTAAGTTTCGTGATCGGTCAACGATGTCGGAATTTGTCGATCTCATGTATATGTAAATATAAGAATACGTGTGTGTGTAGGCTATTATATATATAATGAGAGAGAGAGAGAGAGAGAGAGAGAGAGAGAGAGAGAGCTCACATACGTACACAGGTAAATGCTACATAACTATACACAGCTGTGTAGAGGACGATATGACGAGCAATTTGATATTTCGCTTGTTCTTCACAGAGTCGGTAAATATCCTAAAAGCCCCTTTAAAAATTCGTATTACAAATGGGCGAGTCGCGTATAAGTGCGAAAGCGATAAGGACGACACATCACGCGAATCACGCCTCATCCTAGCCTCTAAGCGCTATTCGGTGAACGGCGTGCCGTCTTCTCGCCGGCATTCGGTGGCGACCCTATCATCTTATGACGTATTGTTAAAATGAATGTGTATTGTATACGCCTGTAACTTTTACAAGATTTTCCACCAAGATTTGCATACGTAAAAAAGACTGCAAAAACGTCCGTTTTCGGCTACTAGAAAATATGCTTTAATGATTACCGGTAAGCCTAAGGCTGTACCTCATAGCCCAGAGAGCACGCTTTCGCACCCTCTTGACGTCACAGAGTGTATTCTTTGCTGTCCCAATTTCAAGTGAGAATGGCCGGAAGGAGAGTGAGCCAGAGTGATCCACGATGCTCCCTCGAGTCACCCTCTCGCCCACTCTGCGGAAAGACCTCTTTGTTTTCATTCAAATTCGCGGGAAACACGACGTCTCTATGCACAGCGTAGTTTTTTAAGTGTCAAGAGAACGGCTAGTTTTTCATTTAAGTAAAAATGATTTTTGTAAGTGTATGGCAAAACGTCGATTACTTTTCTGTGTTCACGTTGGGGTGCAGTGCTTCGGAAGTACATCGCAATTTTATTGAAGAGTGAACCAGAGTGGGCGAGGGTGAGAGTATATGGAGAGACCCGGCCAAAGATTAGTATATATACAGTCAACTCCTGATTATCCGCGCTAATGGAGGGGGTCGATGCCTCGGATAATCGAAAATCGCGGATAATCCACTTTTACCCTTTCTTAGATCTCAGTAGAAAGAAAAAAGTCGAATTCATTCCTGCAGTAAGGCAGCAATTTAATACAGTAGACTCTCAGTTATTCGCTTTAATAGTTAGAGGATATGCGCTCATAATCTAAAAACAATAAAAAAAATCACGGATACCTTATTTATTCAAAACAAATATCTCGTTAACCCATTCATACGCGAAATACGAGATAATCTCGTTAACCCATTCATGTGCGGTTCAAATTGTTTCGCCTACTGGAAAGGGCTTAAACCTTCTTCAAGCCTTAACAAAACTGTTGCGGAAAAAACACGTCGGTGAACATAATAGGCGTAAACACATCGTGTTTATATAAATATCTAAATATTTTTTACAAAAAAAAATTTCCCAACTTTTTTCAACTATTTGAAGTGAAATATCTTACGCGGATAATCCGCACACGGATAATCGGGAGTCTACTGTACTTGAAACGATCTTGCAAGCTGACAACACTCATGCGCGGAGAACTGCTTTCAAATGGTTTTGTAACGACCGACTTCGCCAAAATTTTTGCTTTAAAAAAACCCCTGAAGTTGTTCTCAGTTTTGTTTTAATATTGGTTCACAGAGACTTGTGCAGGATACTTTCCTTAAAATTATATCCCACTATGTTTGCTTTCCAAATTCTATTTACTTTGTAACTTTGCACATTGTTAAAGAATTTCTCTGCGGAATGCTTACACCACCGGAAACGTTTTCTTGTGTTTTTCTCACTCAGGCCTCTTTGTCTTTTTGGTCTCTCGCCTCTTTGATCGGTATTTCGAGTCTGGAAGAGCGCCAAAATCCTCATGGAAACAACAGACGTGTGACTGACGAAATGCCTGAACAGCTTGTGTGGCCTCGCGTAGTTATTCTTGCGCGATAGGTCCAAGGCTATAAGTCACACTGGACACGATACTCCTGGATTTTTTTAAGAGGGCTGTGCACCAGATGTAATTTTCCGCGTTTGATGCACGGAGACAGTGAAGAGATAAGGTTCAGCTTTTCACACTCGACGGTAACATCATCGCTTATATCCGCGGCGCTCCAAACTGGCGAGCAGTGTTTTCCTACTATTCTTTTTCCTATGGGACTTAAAGCGGCAAACCTACAATTTTATTTGTGGAAATTTTGTAGTAAAATCAAATCCATGCTTCCAACGTTTAGTTTTACGAAATTTTCCAGTTACAGCCGTCTAATAAAAAAAAAAACTGTTTTTTGTCATTTTGAGAGGCCACAAAACGTGTTTCTAATAATCATGTTGCATTTTTAAAACGTTAGAAGCATAGTTTTAACCGTGTTTTTTTTGTATGTAAACTTATTGTGAATACGTTTGTCACTTAAAGTTCACGAGCAAAGTTATCGCTTATGAAAGTTATGTAGCAAAACAGTTATGCTATAATTAAGTCCATGGATCAACGTTCGCCGAACACTTCTTATCTCTGTCGTAAACTCATTTGAAATATTCGTGTTATAGATAGCTAAAAGTGGTGGGAGCGTTACTGCCTATAATTATCCATGAGGAACGTTGCATTCGCATGAGTTGAACGGATGGCAGTTAGATAAGACGTTGAACTAGAGGGCTTGACCTCCCAGACAGTCGCTCGGTTGTTTGGTTGTCAAGGCTGGGAGCAGGCGTTCGCAAATGACCTGTGTAATATAAGTGCTACTAGTGTGTGCTAGGACTTGTTAGTCCTGTATTTATTTTTTCCATGCGTTCGTGTGTTTACGGGAGCATTCGTTAACAAATATTATTGGAATATGAACTTATTCTGTAAGACTGACGCCGTGAGTGCGTGGTTTGGTCGCTTCCTCGGTACATTGCAAGGTTTTAGAAAATTACATGTCGATATTTCGTGGGAACAATCATATCTATAGGAATAAAAAAGTCATATGAACATTAGCCCGAAAACGTTATTAAGGGGCGGGTTCCCTAACAATTTTAATTGTTTAAAAAAAAAAAATTATTTGTACGAGATGTGGTGTGTTTTGTAGGCATATATTTTGACTATTTTTTACTGTAACGGAATTTTTTTGCTTTTATAGTTTTTGTATTATACCATATTACTCATAATTGGTTAAACATGGGTTTAGCATGGAAGGAAAACCAACTGATACATACCGGAATATAAAAAATCACACTGCAGACCAGTGCC
Source organism: Medauroidea extradentata (assembly GCA_003012365.1). Classification (NCBI taxonomy): domain Eukaryota; kingdom Metazoa; phylum Arthropoda; class Insecta; order Phasmatodea; family Phasmatidae; genus Medauroidea; species Medauroidea extradentata. Next base: position 33,181 of record PNEQ01103280.1, on the reverse strand, counting down.
ATGGGTTGACACATGTTTACAAACCGCATTGACTGTTTTCCTCGTTGGCCATTTCCCTGTATGACTTTAAGCGGCGACCCTACTTTTTATGTTTACGGAAAATGCATAGTATAGCATAGTGCGTGCTTATCTATTTTTATTTTACGATGTCGTATGGTTTTTTTTTTACGTGAGAGTAGTTTCTAGCCATTTCTAGAAGATTCGAATCCACGTTTTTAGGCCTGATACGTATAAAACATAAACAGAGAAGCATAGTTTTAAATGTCGATGGTGTTGAACTGCGACTTCGTATGCCAGAAAGGCAAGAACACTTTAAAACCATAGTAATCATAGTATATATCGTAATAACTGTTCAGACATCTTTACCATACAAGCATACATTTTAAATTATAACACACATATTAATCCGTATATAGGTATAACAGTGACATACAAATTTACTGTATGCGGAAAAATGCATTGTTTCGACATACCAGGTTACAGTTGAACGCCATATATATTTTTTTGTCGATAAATATATGGAACGCATACTTAATTTATCTTAATACGTTACAACACAGTTCATGACACAGCTGTATAGGTCTCATATTGTAACATTTTACCGTTGTGCTTTCTCTCTGAATACTTGATCCGAATGTGCTTTATAAACTTCGCTCTAAGGCGGAGTTCATGTTACAAAAAAAAAAAAAAAAGAGCTCGTGACCGATGCTATGCTAGTCTGTCCCATAACTTCTGGCTGTCGTGGGTAGCATTCTCTCTTGACAAGTCATCGGCTTGTGGAGAAATCTCCGCGGTATATTTTTAACCCCCTTGCGTGTTAGGAAATTCCCTTCGTACCTCGCCGTTCTCGTGTTGGCTTGGCAAGAATGTGAACGTCGGTGCTTTGCCGTGTGGGCTGTTCGCAGACGCCAGAAGTCTCCACGTGTGCCTATTTCGAGATCCCCAGACAGCCATTCATCGATACGCCCTCGTGAGTTATGACGGCGGCAGAAGTACGATCCGTCGAGTCTTAACGTATCCTCGCATCTCGTTTCATAAAAAGCCTGCTGTTCGTTTACAATGCTTCAACATCGTTTAATAGGAGGTTAAGGTCGTAGGACCCGTTAAAATTATTTTTTTGTATTGGCGTTACATACTGTTCAACTTTTACGCGTCAGATGACATGTCATTTCACCAAACAAAAAAAAATTAAACCCTACAGTTTTTGCATAATCTTCAGCGAAGTCACAAATTGGAATTTTAATGTGGAAATGCATAATTTTTGGCTGGGAAACCTTGAAAAATTAAACGGGAAGTTTGATAATGATATTCTGTGTTACTGTTTTGTGTGTCATTCCGTGATTTTACTTGTCTCCGGGTCATTTGTTACTCCATGCATATAAATGTGTCGTACCGGAGGCAGACGCTGTCTGGCCAGATGTAATGTGTGCGTGTGTGTGGTTGGGGGGGGGGGCGGCTTCGCGATAAGGTGAGCACTCTCTGAAGTATACCTCGTTTTACATAAATCACTAAACGATGTTAATGTGAATTCAGGCGTTAACTTTTGAATGCAGTACATTGTAAATAAATAGTTACTTAGGTTTCTTTGTTTACATTAAAGAGTGGCAGCAATCTGTAAATATTCTGAAAGGAATAAAGTTACCTAGCGTTTTTAGGAGCAACCTACAGAAGCGCGCCGGCCGGAGCTGAAAGAGCACGCTTATCGGTTACATCTTAGTCTCTGCGCGCCAGTCTGGAGTAGTTGAACCAAGGAGGATTATCTATACATCGTCTTTGAGTTGAACCGAAGCGCAGTTCGGATCAACCATTCCGACACAGCTTTTTAAATGCCACTTGTAAGAAAATTAATGTCATATTCTTAGTAAGTCAGTCCAAAACATCGCTTTTTCACAAGTTTAAACACTTTTGTTGGCAATCTACAAGAGTTTTGTTTTTGTCTTTTTCTTGTTTGAGGATTCATTTGGACTTACCACCACATGCGTCTGAAAGAAAGCCCGTGGAATTCTGAGAAGATTGATATGCGTATCTTATTTCTGACAATTTTGGACTTACTTCCTTATACTTGGCAGGTACTGATATAAGGCAAGGATCTCGAATGACCTTTTTTACATACCGTTGTGCGACCTGGAGCGCAATTGTTTCATATTATTGTTTGTAGTTTGTTCGGCTGCGTCGAAGGTATAAGACATTAAATATATCCTTACAACTAGTTTGTGTGTTATATATCAGTAACATTAAACTGTGCCGATTTGCTAAGTAGCCTAGCGGCTTGATATACGCTGAGCGTAGAGGAAACCTAGTTAATTGTGAAGCCTCTCAACCTACATAGTGTCAGTTTACTAATAGAGTTTGTCGTTATACGGTTGACAAACTTTTATTTTTATTTCTAATTTGTATTTTGTGGTGGTGAAAATTGCTAGGTAATATAGGCGTTTTCCGAATACATTTGAGTGATTTTTTACTGGGTTTCTTCACTGGTTCTCAGTGGTTGGGTACACAATTTGTCTGAAAGTAATTACTCTGATTTCAAATAACTTTGTTGTAATGTTTATATAGGTACAGAAGTAATATTTTAGTTAAATACGTGACTCAAGTTTTATTACGTTTCGGTATATCGCCTGAATTTCTGAATAAAATATTTTTTGTAGCTTAGGGGCCTATCATTTAAAATAAAGGTAATAATTTTGGGGCATATGTAATACATCAGTGCATTTTAGACTTGCTGATACTGTCGTGTGATCAGGAAGAACTTGGCCAGAAAGCTGATACAGCCATTGTGTTGTCTTCATTAGCCTCGTTGTGTTCGCAATATATGTGGCAAATGAACACTTGCTTCGCTACACAAGTGAAACTGTTGTTTATCCACGCAGCTCGGGCTGGGTATAGATACGCGCGGAAGTCACCTTGGTCGGCGGGAGGTATAATCCACGGTGTATCTTATCTGCATGCCTTGGAGCGCAGTTGTAATACCGAGCCTCGTTTTTACGGCACCGCCTTACAAGGCTCGCGTCGCATGCGCAGTCATGAAACCTCGTATCAGCGGCGCTTGTAAACGGGGAGCGGTCGCGGAAGAGACCGAACGAGATCACTCATCCGTCACTCGTGTAGGGGTCATTACGTCCTATTCAGATGATTTAGGCACGCGTTCCGTTTTGGTCCGTGCGTGCACGATGCCTCTCGGCGTTGATGGATGAGAAGGGGTCATTTTCTTGTCTCAATTGTGTCGAGATAATTCGCCTGAGTCGTTATACCGATTGCTGTAGTACTGGTGGTTGTTATACTGATGTAAGTGGGCGTTTCTTGCGGATTGATTTCGACAGCAATGTTCTAATATACCATGAGACTTTCGAAATCGGCGTATTTTGATTTCGTATGTTGCAATAGTCTGCTCCCGTAGATTTGTACAGCTCTTACGACGCGTACTGTTTACATGTTGTAATACCAGTCACAATGCACAGGGTCCACGGTGGTCGAGGGGATCAGACCTCTCTCTTCCTATGTAGGCGATCAGAGTTCTGTTCCCTGATTTGTCGCAAAGTGGGAAACATGGCCGGCGGTTTTTCTCGGGCTGTTCCCGTTTCCCGACTCAACTCTCACAACGGCCTTTCACACTACACAATGTGACCCTGCCTGAAAAAAAAAGGCTGGGGGGTGGGGCACGTGCTGGACAGGATTACATTTCAGTCAGAATGTACTACAGATTTATTTATAAACCCAAAATGTTGGTTGGTATTTCACTAACCAAGTACAGCTCGTAAAACACGCACACGGAACTGCCAATTTACTGAAGATATGTGTAACGGAGGATACATGCCTATATGCTAGTGGCTTTTCTTGTGTTATCCTCAGACACTGTGGGCTCTTCCTCCCTAGCAGGAGTTGAGACTACGTCGAATTAAATTCTAGATAAAGAATTTCAAAGATAAGCCCTTAAGTAAATCAGCGTATTCGAAATTTAAGTGAATATTGTTAATGAAATTCAATTACAAAATCTTCTCTAATTAACTTTTTGCTTACTATAATTTTAAAAATTTACATATTAAATGTTATGTATTGAAATTAAAACAGAGGGAAGTTTCTCATGTGGCAATTTTCTTAAACACCTTTCACGAAGAATATGTTTTGGTTAAGATCGATACATAGCTAAGTAATTACATTTAACATCGTTCCTCATTAAATCTTCTTGGATGCAAGTTTGATAGGCACATAAGCGTAATCAATAGACGGCGTTCTAGAGGCAAATGCCAATATTTAGTTTTGAATGCTAATATTGTATACTTTGTGCATAATAAAATACTCCTAATGCAGTTTAGTTACATTCTAAAATGTCGTCTTCAAGTCTAATGAGTTTTAGATTTAAATTTTCGTATTTTTGGTGCCCAAGTGCATAGTCAGAATCTTACTGGAAGGTGAATGATTTATTACTAAGAATGATGTAAATTCTATTTTCGTCTTTGTTTACCCACGTTTCTGCACACTAAAGATTGACCCAAGATTTGCTTTCTGCTGCTCTGTTTACTGCTAGCAATGATCATCTCGGTCTTGTACCACAAGCAAATATTTGCTTCATACAGCACATTAATTAGTATGACTCTTAGGTGTCAACTGGGCAAGTTGTGGTGTGTTCAGAACGTCTGACTACACGGATGTTACAAATCCATTCGACGTCTATACATTTTCTGCTTATTAACACCATTTAGGAGAAGAGTGTGGTGCCAGAATTGTTTTTTTTTTTTTTTTTGCAGGATGTCGATGTAGGAAAAGCGAAAGAGAGCTATCTTAGAAAAGTGTTTTATCATCGTTTTAAGTTAGTGCAAGGTGTTGCAAAACGGCATGTCAATATTTTGGGGGGAAATCCTTGTATCTAGAGGAGCAAAAATGTTTCATGATCATAGTGTTTCAGTATGTATATTAAAGTCATTATTATTTAAATGGTTGCTTATAAGTTGTTATTAACTGGGGAGTTTCACTCGGTAGCTACACTGTGGGTTATTTAGATATTATTTAGGGTTAAATGACTAAGACAGTTATGGTTAAACGGGCATTTACTACAGTATAATGGCAGGTACTCTAATACAAAATAGGTTACAATGTGTTCTATTAACTTAGGAGGGAAGCGCATTATTACTGATTATTATATTAAGTTGAGGGTTGCTGCCGCATAACTCGATCTGACGTCCTTACCGAAAGTTGGATTGGTGAGGTGACGGCATCGACGGACGAGCATGCACCCGCCGGGGCTCGACCCACGAGTCCCCGGCGGAGAACTGCACTGCTGTTGATCGGATGAGTGCTGGTGGACGAAAGACAGCCCTGGCTTACTTGGTAACAGTGCCATATATCGGCGTGCTTGTCCTCATTATTGCGCCACTACGAAGGGGGTGAGGTGAGTTGCTGTCTTCCGTGGTTTCCCAAGGCTGGCCTCATTGCCGTTCGAATCTCCCGCTGTCCGGCTTGCTCAGGCAATATCACAACAATAGGTCCGAAAATAATGCACTGGATAGCTCGCGGGATGAATCATTTTCTGTGGAATGCTATATTGAACAGAACTTTTTTTCGGTAAGTATACGTACCGTTCAATTAAATACTACTCGCCTGGTATATAGCTGTCACATTAACTGCGATGGCATTCCAACAGTAATGTGATCCGGCTCGTAAACTATCCACTGTTGTACAGAATGTTCAGTAATCATAGGTACAAACGAAAGAGGTGTGTCGAGGACGATGAAACAAGCAAATGATGCTAATAAACAGTTCCGGAAACCAATAATTTTCCCAATATGACACATTGCACGTTGTAACAGGAACGCTATAATACCAGAGTTCCCGAGGGTCAAACCGTCAAAATGCTGCGCATGTGGCCGAAGTTATTACAACAAGTGTTTGAAATGGGCGCCGTTCATGTGAAGACAGTCTTCAGCACATCTTCACATCGATGCCCGTACACGTTCAACAATTCCAGGTGTGTTCCGAATGCTGTGGCAACCATCTACAATGCGTTCCTGTAGTTCGTGGACACTATCAACAGGGCTGGCATACACCAAAACTTTAAAATATCCTCACACAAAAAGCAGTGTTGCAACAGTGCCACGTTTGCACGTGTCCATACATCGTAACGGGAAAACTATCGTTTTCCAGACATATGTTTACTAGCATTATTTTCTTGTTTCATCGTCCCCGACACACCTCTTTCGTTTGTACCACGGTCGTAGAAGAACAGGTCTGGACACTCGCCTATCTAACAATGTATTTTTCCTGACCCCCTTGTTGTTTGGCTGTAGTTCGTCAAGTTACCGAGAATGTCGTACTTTCTGGCGCTGTTTTCGGGCGGTCGGATTCGAACTCCGTCCACTTTTTTCCATTCTTAAATTTATAAAGTAAATAAAGATTGCTGGAGCCTTTTCTTAAATTTGTGAGCGATGAAAGTATTTCATAAATTGATAAAAAAAATACGTTTTGATAAATTGTTTATCTTAGCGGAAAGGAAGTGGGCGGAGTTTAGTCCGACCGCCGTAACATCAGCGCTAATAAAACACAATATTCTCGGTAACTTGGTGAACTACAGCCAAACAACCAGGGGGTCAAATATCCAGGCGAGTGTCCAGACCTGTTCTTCTACGGCCGTGGTTTGTACCTATAATTACCAAATACGCCGTATAATGTACTGTGAAATGTACAGAAATTGCGAGTGTGGCTAGGTTATAAGTTGCGATATATCGCTGTCACTATTTTACGAAAAATGTTCATCTCCTGAAGTATTGCTGGTAGACTGTCTTGTATGTTTGCAACTTCATTCGATAGGTTCCCTGTACTAGAGGGCACAGTTTTTAATTGCTGCGGAATGTTTTTTCCACATGCTCCCTAGATTTAGGAGAGCTTTAAAAAATTATTTAAATGAACTTCAACTTCCTGCGGGCAAGTGGAGGGCGAGCTGGAATCGCTAGTGCATTCCTCTGCAACTATCTGGCAGGCCAACCGTGACAGCCCCAACCGCATTCCTCGTCGAAGTACTTGGCGCCCACAAAGTTTTTACCTAGCCGTTCAAAGTCAAGTCGATGTAGCAGCACTGGTCAGCGAACCAGAGCCTCGGGGGAAAATCGTACAGTCAATCTCGGGTTCCGGTATAGCTTCGGCCGTGTCTCAATTTAAAGAGAGAGGGCCGCTGTGGTCTAGGGGTCAGACCTCTTGCCTCCCATCAATACGATCCGGGTTCGATTCCCGACGGGCTCGGTCCCCGGATTTTCGCATGTGCCGGACAATGGCGCTGGTCGACGGGTTTTCTCGGGGATCTCCCGTTTCCCCTGCCCATTCATTCCGGCACTGTTCCATACTCACCTCATGTCACTTTCACCAGCGCTAAAGACCTCGTTGTTAAATTTTGACCAAAATCTCTTCACTCACTTCACACTCAATTTAAAGAGTATTCTGTTGAGAGCGTTTTCTTTCGCGTAACATCAAGAGAGCTTTTGTTTGCTCTCTGGTGCTCTCGCTCTCTCCAGTTGTGACGATGCTCTCTCGTATTTGTGAACAAACAATGCAAAGGTTACAAGTGCGTACATTTTATTAATGCAAGTCATAAACACGTTAAATACATTTGTGGGCAATTCAAATAGTTTTTAAACTTACCGGCTTCGTATTTCAAGCGGGCAATAGCTGTTATAGGCGATGCCAACAATTTTATGTAGTGTATTTTTTAAATATGTTAGGCCCGAAAATGTTCCACAGTTTCTCGTCATAGGTAACGGTTCATTGGGAATAATTATTTATGTATAAATATTGAAATATTTGATATATATTACCACTCTCGGCGAATAATTGAGACAGGCACAGGGTGCTCTCTGACATAGTTGTGACATTTGCGAGAGCGAGAGCACTTTTTGGGAGGATTTAAACACGGTCTAAATTTCTCTGCGGATTGCCATGGCCTCCAGCGTACAGTGTTTTTGGTAAGTTGTAGTTGTCTGTTATCAGGACAAGATCATATCGTAGATTGTCATCTTGCGCAGTGCGAACAGCAGCTCTGCAGCTACGGTGTGGTGTTTGTGGTTAGATTTTGTAAGGTTGCCGAGTTTATATGAAGTCGTGCGGAAATCTATACAAAGGACTTTTTCTGAAAGATCCATACAGCGAAGATGCCGCAGATGCAGCCCCAGTGTTGGCACGATTTGGTTCACTTCTAGGCAATCCAAAGGTCATGGAAGGACTCGAATTATCTTGGCCTTCCAAATTATTCTAGACGATTGCGAAGTGTGACAAGTCGTATTTTCCCTGATGGTAGATTCTATTCACCCGCCTAAGAGAAGTGCTGCATTTTGTGTCTACTTCCTTCTAGGACGGATTAAAGATCCGATGGCGCGTCATTTCCCAAACAGGGTCACCATGATTGAGAGAAGGCCAGGATGAAGATATAGTCTGATCAAAAATAAGCGTGCACTTTATTGACAGTTCGCTAATATCATTTTAGAAACAAACCCTTATTGGTGTATGTCGTTCGGGATAAAGTGAGCACTAAAAATTTAATCTTTCAAAAATATCACGTCATGTATGGTTGGCAGCATATTACTGGATATAGTTCCGTGTGTTTCCCAATTTTAACACAACATTATTACAATAATATGGTCTGAAATTGACATACTTGTATTTTATATTATTGTAGTTATCAACTTTTGTAATCAAACTATATAGGTTCCTGCGGACTGCACAGTGAATCTTACCCCCGCAAACATTTAGGGCCGAAACTATAGACCTCTTTCGAATGACAACCAACTGCTATCCCCATAGAGAAATCATTATCGAGCAGTTGGTTGTCATTCGAAAGAGGTTTATAGTTTCGGCCCTCAGTGACGTGTCAAGAGAGGTTCGACGTTTCCCGTTGTTAGCTATTACGCGCGGAAAGATACAAATTGGCTGGATATATAAATTTTAGCAGGCCTTTTTTGAGTGCTCACGTTATCCCGAACAACCTATAATCCATGTTGCATGTACAAGTGAAGGTGATATGACCATGGCAGTCCAGAAAACAGAGGAAGGCAAATTTTGATTAAAAAGAACAACCACGTAGAAGAGAACGCTAACACAACTGCCGGATTAGTACACTCGTTCGTGGAATAGAATAGGAACTGCAGTTCTGTCCGAGGAAAAACACGTAGGCCTACGTCGTACGTCGTCCAGCCGGCCCGAAGAAGGGATAAGGAACGTAAGAGGGATGGAGGATGGAGCAGTGCCGGGAAGCAAATGGGGATGAAATGATATCTCTGGGGGGGGGGGGGGCTGCCTGCCAAAGCCGTCAAGTCACATTCCCCAAATGCGAAAATTCGGGTCCGTCGCGCCGGGAACCGAACGTAGCATATCCGTAATTGAAAAGGGGGGGCGGAGGCGATAGCCTGACCACTACAACACCGCTGCACAAGGATGAGTGGATGTTTAAATTGGTTGAGAGTGATGTCCAGATGTTAGTAAACCATATAGAATATTCCGCAGACCATTACGCCACAGCCACCACTTGTGTTCTTTCAGTAATGGTCGAAGATGTATGGATGTTACGCGCTTGACAGACCTCTCACTGTCCGTTGTTTCAAGCGAACAGGAGCCGAAATTCATCGTAGAAGGCGAACCTTTGCCCATCACAAAGTGACGGGTTCCTATTTACATTAGTTTTGTGGGTTTAAATTTTTAAATCCTGAAAGAGAACTGATATCGCAAAACCGTTACATAGAAATGTTAGAAATTGTTTGTACTATATAGTCTTAAAAAAAAAAAAAAAAGAAAACATTAGATGCTATATAACATTGGCTAGTTATCGACTTAGTTAAATTTTCTTAATGTCGACGATTGGCCAAAATTATATATATAATTTTGAAAAAAAAAAAAAAAAAATAGGGCACATATTACAAACTATTTCCAATATTTCTGGGTAACGGTTTCGCGATATCTGCTCCATTTCAGGATTTAAAAAATGAAACTTACCAAAATAACATAAATAGGGACCCGCAGCCTTAAATTCTGGGACTTCCTTGCAAATTGAGTTATTTTCTGCCGACAGATTCTTCACACTGGCCGTTAAGCTTCGCGAAGCTTGTCTTTCTTTTTTCGCCTTTGGTGGGTATTCAATAGGCACATTTAACTTTGCCCTCCGCTCCAGTGTTTGTAAACTGTATACTATGTTTCGCATTACTTCATTAAATGTTGGGTGTTCTGAAGGAACTTATTTGTTTTGTTGTAGATGTTTGATCATTTATCTGTCGAAATTATTATTTCCTAAATTTTACCTGATTTGTCCGTTCCTCAGTGTGTTCTGTAAATGTTGTTTTGGAAGTGTGACTGTTCAGAGTAATTGCTCATTCAACTGTCAAAATTTACTGTGGTTATACATACCAAAGTAAAAAATTATTACATTAAACTATATGATCCATCATTATAAACGACATTCGGTATAAAAACCTATTGCACAGTTTTGTTAAAATAAATTTTACTGTGTAGTATAATTTTTTTTCGTGACAAAAATTATATAGATTTGACTGTTCGTTAATGAGAATTTCTTTGGTTACGTAATTGGCTGAAGTCGTGTATTATGTCTTGAAAAAAAAATAATTTATCGTAGCATAAACTGTTTTTATGTGCAATATCTTCTCTCGTTTAGGATTTTAAAAAAATAATTATCGTAATTGCAGTAGAAATTATGGATCATGGTCTTCACTTTTTATTACAGCTAACAAAATAATTGCCAGCCTGCAACCAAATGATTCACTGCACTTTACACTCGTGTGTGCTGCGATTTCGTTCGTTTTAAAGCTGTTAAATCAACTGTGGTGTTCGCTAGCCCTCTTATACTTTTATCAGATATTAGTTATTACAAACAGTGAAACCAATGTGCCCCGACCCGTAAATTAATAATGTTTTTAGTTTGTAATTCTCTTCTAGTCGTTATTTCTGCTTTTTTTTTTTTTTTTTTGTTATTAATGTTTACATCTAAACAAGAGCCGTTATCAATACTGTCTGGCAGGTTTGTTTAAAATCGCCTTCTCCATGTTGGCTAGTTTTTGAATACCGTAAATACTATGGCTTTACCTAATTGTGTAATTAACAAAATTCTTGTTAATTGACTTTTTAGCCGAAACCGTGTGATTTCTTGTTCTGAAAATAAGTAGCAATGGCGGCAAATACCGTTCTTAGGTCGATGTCGTTCATAACGACGACGTTCGATCGGCAAATTCTGTTACGCCTAACAGTTCTGGTACAAAAAAAATATGGAAAGGGGAAAATAGGTACGGAAGTGCTTCTCATTACCGCACATTAATTAGTTCGTGAGAGCGAAACATCATTCACGCTGTTGTATTTCCGTTAGACTGCTGTTCGGAATACAGTTAATTTTCCAGGGTTTGTGTTCGCTTCCTGAATAACAAGTTTCGCGTTTTTAAGGCACGCGAACCAAAGGTTTTTTTTTTTACTGACGCGCTCTAAGTATTGAATTGAAAATCGTTAACTGTACTGTTTTTAAGTGGACAGGTATACTGTAGGGCCTACTATACTTTTATTGAAGTATACTAGTCTCTTATTTTAATGATTTTTTCCTTAATTTTCGTAATAGTACAGTATACCAGATATATATCCCGAACAGTCGCCTAGTTTTTTTTATATTTGTTTCGGTGATGACTAATTTTATTTTAAAGGCAAATTCTGTAGGTTCATTTAATTTGAAAACAGAAATTAACTGATGCCGGTTTTTTTAAAGAAAAATTACACTACTTAATAAAACACTGCACTGATCAAAATTGTATGACTATTTTACGATATCCAGTCTTGTTAGGCTAACAAATTATCGCAAAAAACAGTAGAAATTAGGGTCCGTAGCCTGTGTTATTATTCCAGCTCTTATGGGCGATATATTATCTTATGTATTTTCTTGTGTTTCTTGTAGAAAATTACCGAAGGATAAAAAAAACTCCCGTTCGTATATGATTAAGGGCTATTGATTTCGTAAAGCATAAAAAATTAATTCACCATTCCTAGGGCCACGAATATATCACGTAAAGAATTTCGTCCAGTTTGTTTCACGTATCTTAGGGTTCTACCTGCAAATTACAGTAACCTTATTGTGACTGGCACAACCATATGTTAGACGTCACTTCTCAAAGACAACAGCCAATAGCCACGAAGCAGAGCTGCACGTAAGGCACTGGGACAAACTGGTTCGCGCGAAAAGTTCTTGGCACGAACCATTCCCCATAACGTACATAGCTGTCCCGAAAGTTGCTTGTTCATTCATTCTGCATGCCTTCCCACGTGACGTGTCTCCTGGGAATCAGAGCGGACAGAGTTGTCGCAACTGTTGAATTCTGCGTCGTTGTTGTCATCGTCACCTGCAGCGCGGGAATGTGAAAGGACCAACCAACACACGATACCTAATTTTGTACCACAGAATTCTATTTTTGACGTTTCAAAAGTAAAGGCCTATAAACAATAAACATTTGACTTAACGTTTCAGTTACTGTAGCTAAGTATTTTGTCAATACACTCTTCAAACGTAAAATCAAAGTAATTTAAAAACATTGAGAATGAGTTTCTTTAAACGTAAATATTGTGTTACAAATCATTATATATTTGCCATAAAACATATCACGTCAATATTTAAAAAAATAATCCCAATTATAAAAATATTTTCCTTTCATTACAATAGTTTTCAGAACAGCAACGCCATCTGTAGACAAAACTTGTAGTTCTTGCACGAGTATTTTAAACGCTATTTACTTTTTCTGAATACACCTGTTACATGTTTCATTCAATCGCAGTACTGCAGAATAAACGCTCCTCAGAAATATGCGTTGATCACATAATTTACTGGTTCTTTGCAAACGGCCATCTTGAATTTGACATTGTTTTCAGTTTATCGGAAACTGGAGTCAAGACTGCTTGACTTTACGCTTGGCGACGCCATTGTGTAAGGCTCCATAAGAAGCCGTTTATATTGAAGCTATCGTAAAGTCAAATACTAAAGTTTTCAATCGAGTAACCGCTATTACTAACCCTGTTCAACAGTCGAAACCGGACTGTTTGTAAGTTATTCACGGGAATTTGAACACTTTTTACGACATTATTATTTTGTTTTCAACTGTTATGCATTTCCTCCATCGCACGCTGAATTCTCATTTTATTTAAGATTTGTAACAATATTTTCACCAAGTTAAAGTAATATTATCGAGCGCTTTGATATAATTAAAGATTCCATCGGTATTAGACACCAATTTTTTTACGATATCTAACAGATGACTTTGAAAAGACCAGAATATTTTTATAATAAAACACTTGACTAATATACGACAGAAATATTGGTCGTATGTTACGGATTTATGAATTTATAGCAAAGTAAGTTATATTAGAGCGTGGTAATATATATTTTAATGTGAGATTCTGGACATCCAACGAATATAACGTACATCAGTCATCATTACAACTGGCATGTGATGCCGCATTTTAACGTAAACATTGCCGGCCTCTGTAACAGTCGGTTGGGCGCCGGTCTTCGGTGCAAAATGTCCTGGATTCGAATCCCAGCTCTGGCATGGATGTTGTGTTCTTCCTTCGCCTCACTCTTCATCGGCTCTTAAAACCTCTAGGTAGGCTGGGTTGGTGTATGTGAGGCACAAAACCGATGGAGTGTTAAGAGTGACGTCTGTCGGCGTATGTAATGCATTATCGCCTCTACACGCAAACCCAGCAACTTGCGCGCAGAGCTTTACTATTATTCACTTTCCTATGGGACTTTAAGCGGTGACAGTATTATTTTATTTGCGATACTTGTGCTTCAAGTTCCAGCGCTTATCTCTCTTATTGTGTTTTTCGAATTCGGTAGGAATTTTCCTAGGTACGACAGTTTAAATAAACCGTTTTTAGCCATTTTGAGAGTCTTGAAAATCGTGTTTCCAATAAGCAATCCTAATTTTTAAACTGATATAAACATTGTTTGAAATGTTTATGTTATAGATGTACAAACGTAATGCGCGTTGAGATGTTTAATCCAAATATGATTACTTGTAACTCGCCCTGGTAAATAGAACCCGGGGTGGGGGGGGGGGGTAACTTAGCACATGGGCGAAACTGTATCTTTATTGGCCATGACAGTAGCGATATTACGAATGTGTAGTAAAATGTGAATTTCATTTCACATAGCATGTACTTGCGCTTACACAGTCATTGCGTACTTACAGGTCGCATATTGCAGGGATGGATCTAGGATTTCCTTCGCCCGGGGCAAGAATTGCGATTTGCCCTTCCTCTCCTTTCCTACCCCAACCCCACACTATTCAACCCAACAGTAATGAACGTATCTTGCATACGTTGTTTTGCGCTCGCTTAAAGAACGGTATGAAATTTTAGTAGAAATACTGTACATAAAACCTGTACTTACTAGCTACCATTAGCAGTGTTTTAAGTGTGTATTCTGATTATAAATACTGTACAGTAAAACCTCTCTATAAAGACCCCTCACGGTTCCCTGGAATAGGGTCTTTATATAGGGGTGGTCTTTACAAAGAGGTTTAATTATACAGCAAAACCTTTATTTTAAAACCCCACGGTTCTTGAGGAAAGGGTTGTTATAGAGAGGTGGTTGTTATATAAGGGGTTGTTATAAAGAGGTTTTACTGTATTTATAATATTATATGGTGTTCAAGGTTAATAACAATACAAAATTAAAGTCTATATATTGGTAGATATTATATATGTACACTCCTTTACATTTCGTTCCCAATTAAAAATTTTCGGCACCACCAGCGCACCCTCCAGCCCGGAGCCCAGGGTAGTCTGCCCCCCCCCCCCAAATACCGCTACTGGTATATCGTATAGGCCAATTTTTCAATTCCCTAGGTATTTCATTTCTTGATTTTATAAATTCCAAACTTCTGTTCACGTCGTCTTGCGCTAACCTCTTCTTGGCGTGCTGTTTCATGTTTGCGAACTATTGTGTTAACTCTTAGTTGTTTGTTATTTGTGTTTATTTTTAAGTATCGTAATGTGCGGACTGAAATTTCAGGAAAACTAAACAGTTGTGTCTTTTAATCTACCCAAAACCTTATAAATAACATTAGGGAAGTATTCGTAAGTGTACTTTTTAAGTTGCGTTATAAATGACGTTTCTTTTTATCTGCAAAATAGACATACGTTAGGCCTATGTCTGTTTTAGTAACTATTCTGAACGTTTACGTGAAGTGTATTTTATAGCAAGTATGTGTTGATTTATAATAAAGTTAATAATTATTCTGAATGTTTGCGTTAAATTCATGTTGTAGCAAATGTTATTGAATTGTATCCCATTATTTCTGTTTCGAATGAAAAGATTGTGTATTTTTGCTCTCTAGTTTATAATTTTTTCAGCGATATTATTATTTTACGCCTAAAAGAGCAGCTATCAAAAATCTGTCCGGCAGTTTTGTTTAAAATCGTCTTCTCCATGTTGGTTGATTTTTTTTCATGGCTTGAATACTATGGTTAATTGACTTTTTAGTCGAAACCGTAAAATTTCCTGCTTTGAAAATATCAGCTATCACGACATTAACCATTTTTAACAAAACTGCCAGACTGGTTTTTGATATCTGCTTTTGTTTGAGCTTAAAAACAATAATTATCGCGAAACGAATAGAAACTAAAGAGCATGGCATTAAGGGGTATGGACAGGTGGAATGTCGAGCGAACGACTGGAATACTCGATCGTCGATAAAATCTTAGTTACTGATTATAATTAGATGATAATTTTTTGTCTAGTAGATACTTTACTAGCGTGCTCATGATTATACAGCACTAGGCAGTATTGTGCTGTGCTTTCGAGTAAAAAATTAAAAACTGTTTTTGGAAATTTAAGGTCTCTGCACGAGAGGTTTTCGGATATCAAAATTATTTTCAAATCAAAACATGAGTATTTCTGAAATTCGGTTATTATAGAGACCTGAATATTATATTAAATTTTTTCTGAAAACAGTTTTTAATTTTTTATTCGAAAACGAATCATACTACTGCCAATTCTGTGTAAATAGAGTAATAAATAGACGTTCGCTAGTAAAATATCTACTCGGGGAAAATATATCATAGAATTACGATGCGTAGTTGAGATTTTATTGGCTATTGAGTATTTAAGTCGTCCTCTCGACATCTTACCTTTCCATACTCCTTAAAGTCAAATGTTAGAAGTATCCAACTGTGTCTGTGTATAGGCCTTCTATAGGCTGTTTTCACTGTAAACTGAACTCTCAGCAGAACTTGCAATTTATTTAAAATATGTTTCATTGGGCCAATAGAAGTTAACGTTTGAGTGGGTTGAAACGTTTACACTGGTTTTTAGTGACATGGAAGTTTTCATATTAAACATAGTTAATATGGCTACAAATTTGCTGAAATAAAACTGTATGCAGTGCTCACTGTATCGTGAACGGCCTGTACTCGATTGTTACCAGTTATCCATACTCTTCTATTTATTTATTATTTGACTTATTTTCAAATGGCGAAGTTAAGGCCTCGCTATTTAGTTTAGCAGTGGTTTAGAAAAAAAATTTTTTAACGCAAATTAATACATATATCAAAAATTCATTCTGGCAATTTTACCACTTATATATCATCGTTTGTGTCTGAATTTTTCTGTTGCTGTACACCAAATGGATTTTTAGATTTTTTCCCCTGAAATAGCACATATTTTGTTGTCAAAATAAGCCAAAATGAAGCAAAATAATTGGTTGCTAGCAAACGGTGCATTATTAAAAAAAAAAAAAAAAAAAACACTCTGGCTGTACACTGTCTCAAATTTTTTCGAAGCATTTGGTTAAAAAATATTCAAGTAATTTGCAATTGTTTGAAATTAATGAAAGATCATGGCCTTAAGGCATGTAGCCTTCTCTTACACTTAACCATTTTTTTACAGATGCACAAAATAAAATTACATATACAGTACCGGTCAAAAGTTTAAGACCACCATGTAAAATCATCAAACTTCTCATAGGACCTAAAGTTTTGCCGCGATATAGATGAAAATTTTTTCGAATATTCTTACAGGTATAAGAAAAGAATCCCCACAGATACAATTAGGTGCTATGCTTAGTTTAGCAGTTATGAAGTTTTGAATATTTTTTGGCAACCACAAAATTACTACATTTTGGGATATAAAAACATTTATGGTCTATTCTATTGACGTCTTACTTACATTCAATAGCTGGGCTATCTGTCTATGGGTTTTTACACTTGCTCATACAAATTATTTCCATTTAACATTGTCTGACACACTTTACTTACCCATTGTTTACAAACACAGGTCAAGTAATTGCTGTAACTTGACAGAGCTGCAAACAGTGGAAAATTGCTCCAAACACAGCACGCACACAAAATGGGACTTGTAGTGCCACCTGTTGAGCAGAAGATGAGCAACGCGGATAAAGAAAGCAGGTTCCGGTAGCTAACTCGGCAGAAAAGTTATAAATTTTTGAATTTCGTAAAAAATAGGGAAATTCTTAAAAAAATGTTTTTTGATAAATGTGCCTAGCTTTTCTGCCAAAAATTTTTCTGATATTTTTCGATTTGAGCAAAATAAAAAGCACAATTTTCTACACCAATAAAAAAATTCAACGTCGAAATAACGTCAATAGAATAAGCCATACAATTTTTTTATATCGCAAAATGTAGTAATTTTGTGGTTGCAAGAAAATATTCAAAACTTCATAACTCCTAAACTAAGCATAGCATAAAATTGTATCTGTGGGGATTCTTTTCTTATACCTGTAAGAATATTCGAAAAAATTGGCAGGGATATCGCGGCCAAACTTTAGGTCCTATGAGCCGTTTGATGATTTTACATGGTGGTCTTAAACTTTTGGCCGGTACTGTACATAGAACTGCAAAAAAACTAAGAAAAAAATAATTAAAAACCAATGATTAACATGACAATACAACAGACCACTTTACATATTCGTGTGGAGTAGCGACTAATAAACGCTTTATGTTGGGGGGGGGGGGGAGACATGTTGAGAATTTCTTACTTTGCAATGTTAAATAGCCTACGGAGACACCCGGCAACCCTGCAAGGCCACTTCCTTCCAACCCCCTAACCCCCTTCCTCCCCCGTCACGTGTTGTAACGTTAGCCGCGCGGTTGCCAGACGTATGGCATCCATCCCTTTGTGGTGTCAGGTTGCGAGGACCGGTTCGCGGTCGCCAGACGGAAATTACCAGGGAACGCCCGGTTCCCCTGCCCCCTTCTCCTGGATTAAGAGAGAGTTAATAAAAGGGGGGTGGGAGGAAGGCCGGTCGGTCCACAGAGTTATTTTGGAACACGTGTAATTTGTTCCGCCCCCCTCCCCACTCCTCCCCATTCAATAGCAACGTTGCTGGACAGGACGAGCGGGCGCGAGCCTGGTCGAACCACTTACGCGACCGTGTTTACGAAAGTTAAAAGTGGGTGTAACTTCAAAATACAGCGTGCATGAGAGATGAAACAAGCCACGCCCGGAATGTTTACCTCTGTCCTGCGTGTTACATGGAAGTAGTGCATGCATGTCGACTTACCTCTGTGGTCCGTTCATGTGTGTCGTGCATTGTACAGTATGTTTCCCGGTTCGGATATCTTCAACGTAATACCCATCTAAAGTCTATTTCATGTAACTTGTCCGTATTTTGACATTTGTCTTCTGAGAAATGTGCCGGGCAGTTCCATTGTTTGGAGCTTTAAACCTACCTGGCTTCCTGGAAAAGTACGGTCTTCGCAAACCTGTGTACAGACACGTTTCTCAGAAGTGAACTGTCAAAATACGGAACACTTACATGACACAGACTTTACCTTGCCACGCAGTATTATAACATCAGTTTATTTACATACTGTAGAATTTATAGCTGAATACACACGTAACTTTTTCCTAAACACGAAGGCGACTAAAATTCGCCACTTACTTGAATACTATATAATAATTATGAAATTAAGTGATTCATACGCATGGCGCAAGTATGTAGGTGGGGGGAAAAAGTGTACACGTTCCAAAGGGTCGTGCAGGTGTATGTGCAGTACTGTATATGGGATTGTGGAGGCAATTTTGCTGACTTGATCACACCACCTTAAATACAAATAAACAAAACTTATTTGTACAATGGAATTCCTGTCATATTATTTAAATTAAAGCTGGATTCACAACCACCACTTAGCGTACGCGCGTACAAAAGTAGAAACACCGAGTGCGTAGCGTGCATACTTACATAATAGAGTTGGTCAACTTTCTACTTCTTACGTACGTACGCTAAGCGGTCGTTGTGAATGCAGCATGTGCAAACGTACGAATCAATTAACTATTAATTTATATTGAGAAATCATTTATCTTGTGATCATAAATTATTTAATTCGCAGCGAAAAGTAAAAATAAATTGCGATCGTCTATTAACGAAATTTTGTTATGATATAAATAATTTCCGCGCATGTCTAGATTAAATTTCGTTGTGAATCAAATCTCTATACTTAACGTACGTGCGTGTGTTCGTACGTACGTTAAGTGTGGTTGTGAATCCGGCTTAACAGTTAGTAAGTCTACCGTCTTTATACAATACCAGCTAACAAGACCTAGTATGCTAGCCGTTGTCGAGTTCACACAACGTAAGTTCTCTATTGTAGGTGAACGAGGTGGGCGTGCGCTTTTCTGCTCACGAGAGTTCCTGTAGGGCTTCAGTGTCGACTGGATAGTGTTTTTATACATCACTTACGTAATATTCTGCACTGTTTTTACAATAGTATAACGTATTTCGGTATTTATTTTCTTATGCCTAATTTAAAACATGTTTTCCCTAAACATAAATTGTGTGAATGAGAGATTTTGGTCAGCGCTTAACAACGAGTTCTTCAACAGCGGGTGAAGGGGTGACGTGAGGTAAGAATGGAGCAGCGTCGGAATAGACTGGCGAGGGGAACGAGGGATCCCCGAGAAAAGCCACCGACCAACGGTATCGTCCGGCGCGATTCCCACATACGAAAATCCTGGGACCGGGCCCGCCGGGAATCGAACCCGAATCGCCTTGGTGGGAGGCGAATGGTCTGGCAATTTGACCACCGCGGCTACCAATATAACTTGATATCAGTGGCGAACCCAGCTATGTGTTTAGAGGGAACAGGGGTAATGCCTTATAAAGCATGTATATTCTACCCGAAGTCAAAGTAGGGGCTCCCTCCCGAGAAATTTTTGGATTTTAAGGTGCCAAATAGTGCTAGTTTAAGAGTTTTTGAAACTAAATATTGAATTACAGGTGTAAGAAGAAATTATTATGTTTTTGAAGATAATGATTTTTGTACTGTCGTGTCAGAGCTCGGACGGAGGCATGCCGCCACCCCTCCTCCTATCCTTTTGGATGCGTGGCTGCTTGATATGCCTTTTTAATTTGATCTTGTTCTGTGTGGATAGTCAGTTATTTAAATGGATTTTAAATTCAACAGAACTAGAACATTATTTGACATTGTCATATACTGAATTATTTAAAATACTTTACCAACAAATACTTAATCTTTGTATTTTTGTGCACAAAAATCTTGTTTGGAAAGAGGTTCAGGTACACCATCCTTGCAATTGTGACACAACACTGGTGGAATGTGGAAACAGTTCTAAGCACAACGTTGCACTTGGGCCGCCTTCCGTTATTCACTGATTTCGCTGTCCAGTGTTTTCAGTAGTGTCAGCTATGGTTCCGATATTGCGGACGGCACTGATAGTCACTGATGGTTGGTTGATGCCGATGCCCTGTGCGAGGCTACATCGGTTTATTGAGATAACCGATTTTACTGGCGCTTCAGAGCATCAGTGTTGTCAGCAAACCAATATTTTTGGCAGATATTCAAAAGTTGAAGTTATCTAATGGTAGGACAAGGAGTTTTTTTTTTAAGTGGGTATCTATTAATTTATATACTTTTTTATTTAACGTCTGTTTATAGTTACAGAAGCATTCGCCGCGCAATTTGCAAAGACTAAGTAATGTTTATGGGTTGAATCGTACCTTGCTTATGCATTTAAAAATAATATATCGATGGTGCAGATGCAAAACCTCGTATGTCAATTTTTGGCAGTATTTACATTTTTACTGTTCCTCGGCAATATTAAGAATGTCCAATAAATTAGTTTTTTTCCAAAGCACATTTTATTGTATTGATGCAAACTAAAGGGCTGTAAAATTCCTTCCACGCCAGTAAGATTTCATCTCCAGTTTATCTTCCCATCTGAGCTCTTTCCAATTGTGACATACGAGGTTTTGCATTTTCACCATCGATATACAGCTTCCCAAACCTTATATACACACAATGTAAGAGCTGCCTCGTGAAAAACCGAAGAAAACAATATCAGTTGTAAGTCGTGCTAGATGTATCAATGTGCTAAAAATATACCAATTATAGTTTTAAAATAAATACAATTTACACAACGAACAAAATAAACAGAATTGTTTATCGGAAGAATGATATCACAGAAGTGCCAGAGATATAGTTGCTAGGCAACGTACATTGCAGTAATGTTTAACTGATCTAATGTTCCGATATTATCTATTTACTGACGGAGAAAATATTTTACTGATTACTGACACTGTTCCCTTATTGTTCACGGACACTAGCGAACTGTCAGTGATATTAGTGAAATCAGTGAATAACGGAAGGCGGCCTTGGCTGCATTTCAAGCCTGAAGACGGGGATAGAATGCAATTCCCGAAATGCGGCGTTTTTCTTTAGGTGAAACTTGTGAACTGTCTTGGGTTTTGTGTATGCTGTCCACTGTTTTCCTTGCGAAATTCCGTCGTCTGTCTTTCGTATTGGGTGTTTTGTTAGTCTGTTAGGGTTGTCTAATATGAAAAATAAAAAAATGTCAGGTGTGTGTTACTTGGTTGCAATTGGTTGAATCCTGGATTTTTTTTTTAATACGTTTGGTTTGATCGTCGCACAATACAGTTTTGTTAACAAAACGTAAGCAATGGCGTATGTCCCCGAACCCTTTCATTCTTATAAACTCCCATTGCACCTCCGTCAACAGAACTGTCAGATAAATGCACTTGCTCGTGGTATCTACATATGTAATATGAATTTCTGTGTTTGTATTGTATGCGTTCCTAAATCATTTATACGGCTGCGGTGAATCTTGGTAAGTTGTGCATGCGCCCACGAATTTGAATTACAAAAAATATTGTAATTATGTAAGGTAAGTTAAACGGAGGACAGAATGGGGCAGGCTACCCATCAATTTAGTAGAACGTTTTATTTTTCAAAATGCTTTTAAAACTGTCATTATTGTCCCTTAACATAAATTTAAAAAAAAATCCAGACAATTTTATTAGAATATTACGTTTTGCCGTAATTCATAACTCATAACTTAAATATTATTGTCGATATTATATTTGGAAGTGCCGAAAAGTTTTTATCAAAAGCTTATTTCAATTTTTTTTTTTTTTTTAGTTCTATCCCCCAAAATTCAATTTTTGGAATTGTATCGAAAATAGTACACATAATTTAGGAATCACTTAAACATAATTTTTATCGTGTAAGCATCAGGCGGAAAAAGGGAGAATGTTGAGTATCCAAATGCACTTCAATAAACAAATTTAAAACACAACCCCTTTCTTTCCTTATTTGAGTGGCATTGCAGCGCGTATCAAGTACTCGTACTGAATATATGATAGCTTGAAATTGAAAATCAAGCTAAGGAAGTCGCGCGGACAGTAAGTATACTCCATTTCATATAAGTTTGGTAAAATTTGACAGCTACTTATGGACAATAATTTTTAGTATTTTGTGATTTGTGGCACAATGTAACACAAACTTTGCAGTATAAATGGTGAAATGGACATTTCCGGCTAATTTTGTAAGTAAAAATGTATTTTATTGTGCCACAAATTACAATATTAAAACATTATTGCTAATAAGTTGCTGTAAAATTTTGCCTACTTATGTGAAACAGAGTATAGCTAGTCGACAATAACAATGTGTGTAGATATGAAGAAAGTTGTCGGGTTGCGGCATTGTCGTTCACCTTTGCCGTAAAGACCCCGTGGCGAGTCGTGGAACCTGTCGTGGGCGGTGGGCTGCCTTTCTGCCCGCCCGACGCCGCCGGGGCGTTCCCATTTCCGAGCGACGACCACGCCACTTGACCATATTTGGGGCGGCGCCCCCCGGAGAGCGCGGTGAAAGTCCGTCGCCTTTTACAGCGGCCGAGACCCAGAGTTGCCAACTTAAGTCACTAAATCGCCTGGTAAAAGTCACCAGACATTCACCAGATGGCAGTTGCTTCTCAATTCGTATGGAATTGGATAACATCCATGTTAAATGGGCACTTGACACAAAATTGGTTTTGAAAATTTTTATGTTTGTACGAGATATGGTTTATTTTGTAGATATACATTGTGACTATTTTTCACTGCAATTTTAACATTTTTAGTTTTCATAGTTTAGTTATAATGGCGTGTTAAAAACCAAATGTGCATAAAACAGTTCTATGATTTTAAAGGAAACTCAACTGACTTACCGAACTGGAAAAAATTATCACAGTGAATAACAAAGTAATGGGCTGCAAGGTCTCCTATATAAAAACAAAAGAATTAAGTAATTTTGTATTTAAAACAATTCTGGAATTTTTTTAAATTGTGTTTAAAATTTCAGATTTCGTTTTTAAATACAAAAATTTTATTTTAATATATGGGAGACCTTGTAGCCTACAACATTTTTATTTAGTGTGAATTTTTTTTTTTTTTTTTCATTTCAGTTCATTAAGTCAGTTGGTTTTCCTTTAAAAGCATAAAACTGTTTTATGCAAATTTAGTCTTTTGCATGCCGTTATAAAAAAGCAATGAAATCTAAAAAAAAAATTCATTACAGTGGAAAATAGTCACAACGTATATCTAGAAAACAAACCATATCTCGTACAAACATAAGTCTTTAAAAAATAAAATTTTCCTGTTAAACGCCCCCATAAGATATTTTTTGTGGATGTTATTAGGCGACAGTTGTACCATAACGGGAGTTAACTGGTTGGTGGTAAATTGGGTAAATAGTCGAATTAGTGAAAGGTTGGGCTATACGTCTCGACAGCTGGGTCATGAGAGAGAGGTTATACCTAACTTCATACATGAACAAGAAACTTAAGTAGGAATCTGCCATGGCATTTGTTTAGGTACAGTCCCAGCATTCGTCTGGAGGAGATTTCTAGAAACCATGGAAAACACAAGAGATTTTGGTCGGCACTGAACATCTAGGCCTTTAGCAATGGTGAGGGGACATATGTATGGAGCAGCGTCGGAATGGAGCGGAGGAAACGGGAGATCGCCGAGAAAACCCGCCGACCAGCGGCATCGTCCGGCACGATTCCCACATTGTAACATCCGGGGACCGTCCCCGCCGGTAATCAAACCCGGATCGACATGGTTGGAGGCGAGTGCTCGAACCACTGTGCCGACCGTGGTTCCACATCATCTGATAGTTGGCAGCTCTGCGCTGTGGAGTGTGCTCAGCGGAGCGCAGTGCTCGACAGTTTGGAATCCTCGTTAAATCATTAGTTCCCTCCCCTCCCACCTTCTTCCGCCACGCCTTCTGAAGTGCTCGCCTTACAAGGGACGCCCACGACAAGACGCTCGACGTAATTACCGCTGGCGCTAGGCCGAAGATGGTCGGCAACTTTTCGAGGTCGCATTTCCGACGTCGAGTGTCTGCCGTAGTAAAAACAGACGAGCGACGTTTAGCGTGAAAATAGTCTGTTTTCTCTTTCTCCAAAACAAATTAGACCTTCCCTTTTAATTTGGTTCGTGTAGTCGAACCGGTTCGTGCACTAAACCAGGAAGAAAGTTACCTAAAGGGGGAAGGAAAGCTGTCGGCTAAATTTATTAATTTTCGGGAATAAAATTGGAGTTTCGTTATTAAAAGTCTGGCTACGCTGTCAAACTATGTTTTAGTTGGACCTTTTGATATTCCGCATGAAATGTTCTGAAGCGTACTACGAAAATTTGTTCTTGTGTATAATTAGACTACTAAACGAAGACCCACTTTTTTTGCGCTTTTTTCGCCTTTTTAGTAGCCGAACTTTGCAAACGATGCCTCTTTTTTTTAAAATAATGAGCGCTTATTAAAAACACTATCGCAAGCTTCTCAAAAGTGGTATAAAATGTCATTCTGACACAGCTGTAGCTGTAAAAATGCAGCCGTAATCGTAAAACAGAATTCGACACCTTGCGTGGGATATGTAACACACACTTTCCACGCAAGCACTCCACACTTAGGGACGTTAAGGTGTTTGATTCGTGTGTTATGTGTCGACTTATCGCATTGCTTGTGTTCGTGCCTCGAACGAAAAAAAAACTCTAAGGTACAAATAACTCTTGCAGTTAGTATTGATAAAAAATGCATATATGTGCGTACTGTATTAGTCTTATATCTTGTAGAATGTCCGGGGTAGAATATGAATAACTTTAATTGGTTTCAGATGCCGTAACAACTAGCATAATATTCTGAGAGTTCATATTTTATGCTCCAGCGGAGTTGGACACAACTTTCGCCAAGTGCATGGGCAGTGTTTTTGCATGTCGCGCGTCCACCTCCTTCCCCCGCCCCTCAACAGAATGTTTTCCCCAATAGATTTATCAATTGAAATAATACCCTCTTTAAACTATGTATGTACTTTCTTAAGCTAAGATTTCGTCTCGAAAGTTGTATCTTGATTGGATGGTGCAATTTCTGTGCACTTGTGAACTGTTTTGGGATAAATCACTCAACGTTCTATGTTAAAACGGTATAGTCTAACTAGACACGTTGAAGAAAGAAACACGGCTTAAAATAGGCTATGGCCAATATAGAAACACCGTCAGTGTTGTACACAGCTCGTTGGAGTTTACATAGCAATCAACCAACATTTCCCGCGGTTTTTACGGTGTCTGTACATGATGTAAACCGGAAGTGGTCTCGGAACTGTCAAAATGTGTTTACGTACCAGCGTACAGGTATGTTAGAATTAACTGCATCGGATTTTTTCGCGCGCGCACGGAACGTTCGCGTCTTGCCTTTGCGTGAGTTGCGTTAATCAGCAAATAGATAAGTATTATCTGCACTTAGGCTTAGCGCTATCTGATACTTGATAAACCATGCAAGAGTGTTGTGAATTTGACCCGCTGCGTCTCATTAGGCCGTATTAGGCTGCATGAAACATTTTTTGTGCCACTGATTATGGCGCAGTCATACACAGTAATTTATTTTTCTGATGTGGGCGTGGCATGCTGTCCCCCTTTATGAATTCCGCAGCCAATAAGCGATAAATAGGGACATAAACTTTATGCATCATCGTTTGTATCTAAATTTTTCTGTTGCAATACACTAAATTGATTCTTACATTATTGCCCCAGAAATATCACGTAAGTTGTCAAAACAAGCCAAAATGAAGCAAATTATTTTTTTGCTAGTAAACGGTACATTATTTTTTAAAAAATCCCTGGTAAAATTATGAATCGTATGACTGTAAATAGTCTCAAATTTTTTCAAAACATTTGGTTTAAAAAATATTGAGTAATTTCCAATTGTTTGCAGTTATTTGCAACCGCCCTTTTTTATGCCGCAAAAGTAGCTATAGGCTACGTATGAAAGGAAAATTTCAGTAGAAAGCGTTGTGGTGCTGTGCTGATGCATCATGCATCACCAATTTACGAAATAATTTTTCTCGTGGTTTAACAAACTCCCCCCCCCCCCACTCCCCACAATTGGAATTGTAATGACGCAGTCTTGCGGTGTTACCTTCCCTCCCTGTTCTTGTGGAACCCCCTGTCGAAGTTCTTGTGATATCTTGGAGATACGTGTATGCTACGAATGTTTATAGTAAGTAGGTATAACTAATGACATTTTCGGTTTTGTTTACATATTTCATATTTTGTCTTGTTTTAAAATAAAACCTGCTCGGTTTTATTAGTGGTTTCTGGAGTGTAACATGGGACTTTCAGTGTCGACCAAGTAGCTGTTGCTTGCTTGTTTGGGCTCTAGCACGAGGAAGGATGGAAGGGCGGGGGAGGAGGTCAGCATGCGGAGGGGAATGGCAGTAACATAGCACTAGGGGTTTGGCTTGGATCAGCCCTCCGATTTCGGCGAATCGCGTGCTCTGGAAGGGTGACTACTGGGACAGTGATACTCGGAAAACCGGCTCAAGTGCCATTTATAGGGCGCGCACGTGCCTTCGAAATATTGTGTGTAACTATTGGTTCTGATTAGGATTTTATAAACTTCTATCGCAAAAAAAAAATCATTTTTAAAATGTGTGTTGGAGGCGGGGATAAACTTTCAACAAAAAATTCTTCATGTGCTTGCTTTTGTATAGGTTTTTTATTTCAATCCTGGAAAGTTACACAAATAGAGAGAAAGATGTTTTATTATATTGTCACCAAAAAATTCTAGGTGTTGTACATGTGTTTAAATTAAACTTTCTGAGCATACAAAGTCAGTATGGTAAAAAAATACATATTCTGGAAAATAGTACTTATCGACTATGTGAGCAGATATAAATATAGTGTGATACGTTCCTTGTAGCGCCGTAATTTTGTATATAATACTCGGTTTCCTATAACTGTAGTAAAATTTGACAGCTACGTTTTGGCAATAACTGTTAATATGTTGTAACTCGTGTCATATTTACAGTACAAATGGTGAAATGGGTATCTGAGGTCCATTTTAGAGCTATAAATGTCAACTGACGTAGCGTAAAAATCTAAAACATATAAAAAGTCTTGTCAGAACTATTTTATTGAAGTTATGCCAGAGTAAATTCTGGCCTAAGATTACGCGACTGCTTTGCATGGGAAAATATTCGCTCAAAGGTATGGAAAATCAAACTTCTTTCCTAGAATTCTTATGTTTTTTCCTATGTTGCCTTTTAAATTAATATGAAATAATATAAAAAAACTACATCGGCTTTTATTTATAGTCACAGATATAAAATGGGAAATCAATGACGTAATAAATTATCGGCACTTCAATTTTCAAATAATCGATCCACTGAATGAGAAGCACTTGGGTTGGTGCAGGGTTCGGCCTCGCGCCGACGGGTGCGGGAAAAACAAAGTCTTACGTGAAATTTCGTAAGAAGTACTGTGATAGAATTTTTTACAAAATATATTCGCTTGTAGTTTTTTTGTGAATCTTATAATTTTTCTTTTCATGTACTACATATTAAAGATAGGTTAAGTTTCTCTTTTAGCAATGCTCTTCCAGAAATTTTAGGTTTTTATTTGAGAGCGTTTTCTTTAGAATTTGTGCATTCGGAAATGATAAATTTTCATATTGAGTCTCCCATCTGAAACACACACACAGGATGTCCACATACAAACACGCATACAGGATTTCCACATACGAACACATAGTAAGCACACCACGCGAATATTAGGCTAAATTGGATACGAAAATGTTCGTGGTAAAATATTGCACGACATTGTCTTACGCGCACGATACTTACCACATGTAGAATTCTCTTTAGACATTCGGGAGATGAGCCTGCAACCATAAGATGAGCCTTCTCCCATAATATACGATGGTCAGAACAGCGGTAGCGAGGTATAGGTGAAGAAGAAAGGAATTATCAATAATTGAAATGAGCTTGCGATTTATTATATGTGGCACGACACGCGAAGCATTCATTTATTTTTGTAAGAACTGCGTTTTAGTAACTTACATTATTTTTGGTTTCTTCGCATATATATAATTGTAATACATCTGTGTTAACTGAATGAATTTTACTGTGGTGCATGTTATTGTAATGTTTGTATTAGTGACTACACATCAATACAAAGATTAATATGTCATATCTTAAATATTACCACTTCATCTAAAAAGGAAAAAAAAGGGGGGGGGAAGGAGGCCTCCGATTTATGTTGCCCCGGGTCTCATTCTCATAAAATGGCTCTGCACACTGTGCACAAAATATCAGCGTGCAGCATTACGCCACTAACATTTCGTCTCCAATTTATGCCAAGATTTGCATGGCGTACTTATGACACGGCAGTTTCCTGGACAACGTATGTATGTATGTATGTATGTATGTATGTATGTATGTATGTATGTATGTATGTATGTATGTATGTATGTGTGTGTATGTATATATATATATATATATATATATATATATATATATATATATATATATACACATATACACATATACACACACACATACAGCGGCGACTGCAAGCTTGTACGGCAAGGCGGTTGGTTCACTTTAACGTGGAGATTCGTATTGATATGCGTGCAGGGTGCAAGCTGTCGCCGCCACAACGCAGCAAGGGTGGGTTGTTTGTCCTAGCTGTAGTTTATACTTGTTCGAGTTGAAGACGGACGCCAGTTGAGCTCCTTGTTCTTAGAGGCGACTAGGCAACTGTTGAGCGAGCAGTTCTCGCTCTTACAGCCCCACGCTCTTCCAGGTCGCAAACGCGCTCCTTGTCAGACACGGACCCGGTGATAAGATTTGGGTGGTGGGAGGAAGGAAAGGCGAAACAAAAATGAAAACTTTTAACGCTCGATTTCAGTCGCAGTATTGACATTTTATTATTTTTCGCTATTTTAGAATTCTAAGAAGACATATTTTAAATATGCGATTGTACCTCAAATTCTATTTACATTTCGCTGCAGTACAGACCTTGCGATTTAGCTGTTAACATATAATTACGCTGCAAGGTGTGTGGCAAATTTTTTGGCAGGCTATTCATAATTTTCCCGACAAATTGCAACCTAACTATACATTGCTAGCTGTATTGCCACGCTTGCATTGTAGTTCAAGGTGAAAAGAATTTGCTGTATAGTCGCCGATTCAACATTATTTCCTTCTCAGAATTAAAAAAAAAAAAAAGCTAAAAATAATAAAATTCAATATGGCGACTGAAATCGAGCCTTAACAAGCAGAAAGTCGCAACGAGTCGACAGTACTTTGTAATAATCGTCTATATTTTCCCTTATGAATAAACCAATATAATTCCGCAATGGTCCATCCCCAAGCTCACTTAAGATCGTCACGTTGTACATATTAGTATTTTTGGGCGAGGTTTAAGGGGGGGGGGGGACGATCGTCCCTATTGTTCCCTTCCCCCTTGGATCCGCCCTACTTGTTGTAGTTCAATAGCTCGCAAATGAGATCTCCAACTGTAGGCTATATTATTTCAAATGTCGAAAGCCAACGAATTTCACTAAAAAAATTTTTATAGCAATATTCACTATTTTCACCTCTTTAGGACTTATGTGAAAATTTATTTATGTATATTTTATAATCTGTCTAATATATCTTCAGAAAAATGTTATACTTGTGAGAACACTACTTTTTGAAACGTTTGTTGTTTTATTCATTGTCAGTAGACATTTTTTAGTTTAAAAAAATTATCCTGAGGTATCCTTTCCGCCATTCATACTTTAAATTTTGTATTTCGGCGTGACAGAACAGTAACGTACAGTCATTGTCCGTAATTACTGTCAGAACTTACGGGAGTTAGATGGAGTATAGTTTTATTACAAACTAGAGGTATTTTGGACATACGTCAAATGTATCTAGCGTCTGCTGTTTAGTGCTGCATTCCAATACTCGAAGATTTCACTGGTCAGTAGTTTCAGTAATGCTAGATATTGTTCCGATACTGTTGGCGAGCACTGATGGTCACTGAGGAATGTTCACGGCTGACTCCTCGTGCGAGGCTACAAGACTACTGATTCTACTGGAGCTCAGGAGGACGTGTGGCGTCAGTGAAAATGAGACATTGGTGCTAGAGTCCAAACATCTGTCCTCTAGAAACTTTTATAAACATTTAAATCATCGTGCTAATAGTTAGGTTAATATACATTCAAGTACGTCTCGAAAACGTTTTTCCAAAGTAACCGTTCAAAAATACCATTAAAATTGTATTGATATTTTTCTCCGAACAATATTAGTGGATAATTATGTGAAACATAATTATTATAAGAATGTAAACTTTTAAATAGGTCAGGAATCTGTGATTGCTAGTTGAATACTGAGTCCTGTGTACTCTATCCTCGGCTACTTTTTTCGTAGGCTGCAGCTCCAGCGAGTGGTTTCGCGGCATTTAACGAGTGTTCTCATGCAGGTTTGTAATTCGTTCAGAGTCGTCACGGACAAACCAACAGTGACCCAACAGCGAAAGAAATTCACACGGACATGGCTTCAAAATCTAGCGTGTCGTCAAATGAATCCGAGAAATATCTGGGTCCCTACCGATTACTGATGTGGTTCAGTTATTGCTGACGAACACTGACAGGCAGTCGGTGAAATCAGTGCTCACCAAGGGGCCAATTATTTATCGCCACCTGCTATTAGCACCGGCGACGCAGCGCAACGCAAGTGCAGAGCAAGTTAAATGCTTCTTCTATGGTATCACCAAAATATATCATTCCAACGCAACCAGGCGCAACGCAGGTGCAAATTTTGCGTTGCACCATGGCTAGAGGTACGTCAATTTCGCGAGATTCATCTGGCAGTAGCCTAGATTGCTCAGTCCTGTACACGCTCTGGATAAACTCGATTATTAATTGGCTTACAACGTTACAAGTGATAGCTCTATGAATCATTTCCTTATTTACTACTGGCTTGCAGTAGTCAAATGCGTTTAGTGACAGCCGCAAGCTAATCACACACGTGATTATGAAGTACATATTTTTGGCGTTCAACCTGGCCTGGAATGTATTTGCGAAATTGACGTACCTCTAGCCATGACCGTCTTTAGTAGAAGGCCGGAGTCTTGAATGTGGCAACACTGCATCGGGGGCCTGTTGCTTGTCACTTCTTGGCCACCCTAGTCTCTGAAACGTGTATATAGATGCAGCTTTAGTGGCATGTACACGTCTACGCTGACTAGGGCAGCCAATGAGCGACCGGCAGCAGTCCTCCGATGCAGCGTTGCCGCAGTCAAGACTCCGGCCTTCTGTTAAAGAAGACCATGGTTGCACCTATAAACAGCTATATTTAATTGGCCCCCAGCAGTATCGGAATGCGCGATCGAGAAGCCTTGCTGCGCTCAGAGCTCTGGAGGTGCTAATTTAGGCGGCCAGCGTACGTGTGCTTTGACGGACGTGTATTTCTGTACAGTGCCCGCCGTCGAGTTGACGCCCAGCGGCACGTTGGCCGTCCGTTCCAGAAACTACAGTCTGTTCCGCGAACCCTTGCTAGAGATGATGGTTTATCGCGGGAAAACTTGACTGTTTGCTAGGTTTGAACGCACGTTCAGCTTACCAGAAGTTTACTGGCTTTCGCTTGTACACGGAGCTGTTACCCTATTTGACTGAGCTAGTAAAAATCCCGCTATTGTAATATTTGATAGACTCTGGTATATCGCGGGAAAAGTTGATTGTTTGCTAGGCCCCAACATGCTATGTATAACAATGGAGGTTTTGCATCGGCATTGGCTGTAGTTTATATGAAACACTGTGTCCCTCTTCAACAGACCCAATTTGAACTGTACAGTTTTAACACAGAACGTGTGTGATTTGCCAGAAAACTGTTCACACGTTTCACGATTGCGATACTACAGTTTATTGGAGACTATGTTAAATATTTTCGCGATTTTCCAGTCTCTCTACGTATTGTTGGTCTGCAGACAGCTACGTTGTGCGAGACGCGATACGGCTCTTCACACAGACACGCTGCCAATAACCATGAAGTAGAATTGCAGAAGTGCATGTGAAGCACTGAAACAAACTGAGGCATAATTCTTTTCGCGAAAAACAAGAGTCCCTACCAATTATACGTCACAAGAAACTTACAGTGTTTTCAAGGGCTTGTTGGCACAAAAGATTTTCGTACTGTACAATCGTCTCTAACCATTGCGCTCGTCTGATCATTACGTTGTCGTAGTTACTTTGTAAGCATACATATTTACAGGGTTAAAGTTAATTTTACAACATGGTGGAAAGATCAATGTTAAAAGTTTGGCAGGGGAAAATTTCTGTCGCTTAAGCGCTGGTATCGGTAAGAGTGCAAACTGACCAATCATACAGCTTTCCTTAAGATTCCACTTCACAGCAGCGACGGGCCAGTCGTTCGGTTTACTCTCTCTGTCTTACCCTCATCCCCTGCCGAGACCAAGCATTTCCCCTTGTCCGGCTGAACTCCCCTCCACATTGTGAACAGACCTCTCCTCCGTCCGGGACCACCCCTACTATACTGCCACCCCTACATATCTGCCTACAACACTGTCTC
>PNEQ01103279.1:0-67732 GCA_003012365.1 Medauroidea extradentata | reverse complement strand
TATATATATATATATATATATATATATATATATATATATATATATATATATATATATATATATATATATATACATATATATATATATATATATATATATATACATACACTAGCTGCCCCGACAAACGTTGTTTTGTCACATAAATAACTTATTATAAGTGTGTAAGGACGTGGTATATAAGTGGAAGACGTCTAATAATAAAGACATTAATAAACAATATTAATAGAGCAGCGACACCTGGTGGGGATGGCCTGGTATCAGCTCGTGGGGATAACTGATCAATTATCACTCACACAGTTATCGACCGGGTTCTAAAATTATTAAATTAAAAAGGTTTACTAAACAATAGCACTTAGGAGTATAAAAAATAGATAAAAACCTATTCGCAGATCTACCGAATGTATATACAAAATTTCATTGAAAATGGTTAAGCCGTTTCGGAGGCGTATGGAAACAAACACTGTGACACGAGAATTTTATATATTAGATATGTAAATAATTTGTAAATAGATAATCCTAAAATCAGATTAAAAATTTAAATATAATTCGTATTGCAGGGAGATGCGAACTGCTAAATAATTAATCTAGGATAATATAACGACTTATTCAACAGGAATGCGTAAAAAATAACATCGAAATACTAACAAGTGCCTAGTGCCTAACTTTGCCGCAAGTACCGATATTGTATAACGTCCGAATCTATCAACAGTAAATTTCGAAACCCTGAAGCCCCAATAAGTTGTTTCGGAGCAGGTGCGCCATTTCAGGTTTTTCTTGGGGGGGGGGGACAAGATTTTTTTTTGGCGACAGTGACCTTGTTGCATATTTTTTATTAATTAAGCATGTATAAATTAGAAACTTTAGTAATAAAACTTCAGTTTTATGTGCTTAAGTTAGCATTATTTAAATAACAAAATACAAACAATATATTTAATACGCTTAAAATTCTAAATCCAGGGGGGCATATGCCCCCCCCCCTCCCTGAACACCCAAATGACGCCTCTGCTTCGGAGGCTGCACGTCCTGCGAATTTCCGCCGTAACACAGTAGAATATGGTAGTTAGAAAAAACTGTTTATATGTGCTATACTGTGTTTCGTGTAATTTGAGTAATATTTGACGGCAATAACTGTTTATGTATTGTAATATGTGTCGCAATGCAATGCATTTTTAATTCTAAATTGGAACCGAGACGTTTATTCCAATTATTGTACAGTAAATTTTGTCTTGCATTGTGACACGTATTACAAAAATGAACAGTTATTGTTTATAAAGTAGTTGTGAGATTCTACTGAAGTTGCCACGAAACAAATACAGAGTGAGGACCGAGGCAGACAGATGCAGGCAAAGCAACTGTGGCATCTTTACCTGCTGCTCTCCCCTTCCTTCTCTCTTCCCCTGCTGCGCCCATTGTACACGGTATGGTCTGGTTGTAGGGCTGCACATGCCATCTATATGTGACTGTGGGAACCACGTGAAGATCGTATTTGCCAGCGCTGCCGCATGCGTGCCTAGAACTACTAGGGGATGGAACGCCAGTAATTGCCTCCTGTTATATATTTGAATTGCCTCAAGACATAAAATAATGGAAGTAACAGTTCAAAGTCTGTATTCTTGGGCCAAGAATGCAGACTTGCAACTGTTGTTGCCATTGTTTATGGGCCGATACTTGTTCGATGTGTGGATCTAAACATGATTCTTTATCATAGTTCATGTTCTACCTCTTATATGCTGCACTCATAGCCCGTACAAGTGGACTGTTCGATAAGCGTTATTTTTATCAACTGTGTTAGCTACTGAGTGAATATAAAAGGGGAAGCAGTGATTAGAATCTACTTTTCCGGTCTGCGCAGTTACCAAAATGTGCTTTATGTAGCTTGCTGTTCGTACACCGGACATGAACTGACTTCTGCTCTAACGTCAGTGCGCAAATAATATTATCAATTTTCTCAGAGAAATTACGTTCTTATCCAATTCGTAAAACGAGAACTCAACTTTTTAAGCAGGTTTGCGTGTAACGGACAAAAAACTAACAAGTTTCTTACATTTACATGCGATGTGAACAAACGCTTACATAACACAATTCGTCTGTTTACAAGAGCATGTGTGGTAGTCATTCACGCCTGCATCTTACAGCGAGTCGCGATTTTTTCCCCTGAGTAAATTCATATCCTTAGAAGAGTTGTACAATATAAGCGTCTCATTATTTTTTAAATAAAATTTCAAACATTCCACGAGAACAGTGTTGTGTACCTACAGCAAATGTTCCTTGGTATGCGCACTGTACTTGGAAATGTTTAACGGCGCTGATGCCACAAG
Organism: Medauroidea extradentata; assembly: GCA_003012365.1. Taxonomy (NCBI): domain Eukaryota; kingdom Metazoa; phylum Arthropoda; class Insecta; order Phasmatodea; family Phasmatidae; genus Medauroidea; species Medauroidea extradentata. The sequence goes on along the minus strand of PNEQ01103279.1, from coordinate 65,414 downwards.
CTCGTAATTTCAAAATTTCAAAAGTAGTAGTCATGCTTGAGAATGAGCGAATGTCAAAAGTACCGTACAAAAATCCTGCTTATTTTGTACGGTTTAAGAATGTGTGTGAGTTTTAAGTAACGCAAAAAGTCAATGGAAAACTTTAGATATCCTAGGTAACATGTTTGCCAACTTTATATGCAACAATTTTGACAGAGAGACTTTTTTTTTCCTTTCGCCACGCCGCCGTCTAACCTCAAGGCCGCATGTAAGTCGCTGAACTGGTGTACGGTCTTCTGCCGACAACTAGCCTTTATGAAACATTAAGAGGCGAAGCTTCGTTTGATGGCGTAATATTGAAGATAATGGTGTACTGTATACGCCTATCTTTCACAAGATTCTGCGCCAAGATTTTCATACCTGAAAAAGTCCACAAAAACACCTCTTTTTTTTTTGTTGCTATTTTCGTTTGCGGGGAAAGTGCTTTAGAGCTATATAGAAGACCAGAAATGGACATACATATGTGTGACGTTCAGGGACTGTCATTCTTAAGGGACCTCCCTATATAGGTTGTTTGTGTGTGTGAGGCAGGAGCGGCAAGAGCGCCACTAACCTACGTATGTAATGCATTATCGCCTCTCCGTGCAAGCCACTCAGATGGCGTGCAGTGCTTTATTATTATCCTTTTTCCTATAGGACTTTAGGCGGTGACCGAATTATTTTATTTATGAGCAGCATAGTTCAAAGTCAAACGCTTGTTTCTATAGTTGTGTTTTTCGAATCCGATTGTTATTTTTCCAGATACGGCAGTCAGGAGAACGAATTTTTGGCCATTTTGAGGGTCCCGAAAATAATGTTTCTAATAGGCTTATACGTGCCAAATTTTTAAAACTATAGCGACATATTTTGAAGTGTGTGTTCTTTTCGTTGATATACACATATAATGCGCGTTAAATAATTTCGTGAAAAAGAGAATAGCCGTAACTCGCTGTATCGCATTTGAAGCCGAAATAGGGAGACCCCTTAAGCAGAAATACTTACGGACGCTAAGTAGTTTTCGAATATTATTGTTACAGCCGAAGCTCTGCACATTACTATATATATATATAATGTTAGGCTCCATGGCGAGGTCTCGCCAACGAGCCAAATATCCCCCCTTTACAGCTTTTTTATTAGACAATTCCCCAGTTGTGACAGTTTTATTGACTCTAATTATTAAAATATGACTTGAACGGACAAACAGAAATTTTACACACAGCCAGACCTGGGCATCGAACCCAGAATCTCTCATATCAAAGTCGGCCGCTCAACCAACTTACTTATGGGTAAGGGGAAGGGGGGTCTACTCGGAAGCTTGGGCAGGCAGCTACGTTACAGCAATAATTTACTTCCTATAGATGGTTGAAGATATTGTGAGCACTTTTGAAACCTAGCTACTTCTTTCTTTTCATATAGTAAAAAAGTTTCCTGCCACTTGTTAGGGTAAAACAACAACCTAATAAACAATCAAAGTGTATAGAGTATACCATACTCAAAAGTCAACAGCATCTGGGGTCACAATATGCCTAAGTGATATTTTTTATTATTATTCTAGATAAGGTGAACTTCGAAAGTGGTTACTTTAATATGAACTACCTATAAATACGCGCTGCTGGATTTTGCATGTACCAATAGGAGCGGCCGAAACATCAGAGCGTCGGGAAGACGCGAGTGTACGGAGAGCTGATAAGGACGAGATGAAGCCCGAGTTCATAGCATAGGTGATCTCTAGTGGATGCGAGCCTTCCGGGAAGCGACGCGTGATCGCGGTCAGCACTCGGTGATGTGCGGCGGACACAGGTCAGTGACGACGAGCTTTGTTTCCTCAAGGACGTATGTGTCGACTCCCACGTACAGTACAGTACAGTACAGTGCTGTAGTACAGACGGTGCTGTGCACACCCGCTGCATGGTTGCGTGCTCGTCACTGTCAAGAGAGCACGTTTCAAAAACCTTGGTTGTTTTAGCTCGTTCATCTAGGTTGTCACATCCCGCTTACTTTTGGAAATTAAGGTGGGGGGGGGGTGGTTCATGCAAAAATTATATTTGTACGAGATATTGTTTGTTTTGTAGACGTATATTGTCACTATATTTCACAGTAATGAATATTTCCGAGCTTTCATAGTTTTTGTATAATGACAAGTAAAAGTCAACATTTGCATAAAATAGTTTTATACAAGAAACGAAAATCAGTTGACTTACAGAAACGATAAATTCTCACTGAAGAACAGTGTCGCGGGCTACAACTGGACTCGTATAACAACATTGCATTGCAATTTTTTGTATTTAAAAAATACACAAAGTTGACATTTCTAATTTAAAATTCAGCAATTTTTTTAATACAGAAAATATTCAATATTGTTTTTATTTGTGTCCAGACGTAGCTCCTGTTACTGTTCTTCAGTGGGAATTTTTTTTTCTTTATGTTAGTTGGTTTTCATCTCTTGTATAAAACCGTTTTATGCGAATTTTGGCTTTGACATGTCATTATACAAAAACTATGAAAGCTAGAAAATCTTCACTTCTGTAAAAAGTGTCACAATATATGCCTTTATAACAAAGTCTCGTACAAATATAAATATTATTAAAACAACTAAAATTGCGTTCCGCCCCTCGTTAATACAAGCATATAGTTGGTTCGTGGCAAGTGAACACTTTGACGACCGTCTTGTCTAGAATAATAATTTGAAAATATTGCTATGACCTCAAGACGTTTTCTTTTTTGAACACCGTACAATAGTTAGTTATATAGCTTTGGTTATACTAAAAACAGCCAAGGAACTGTAATACATTTTCTGATAGGAAATACGTAACTAGGGTGCTCGCTTTATCCCACTGTATCCTCAAACACCTATAAGGTAAGGTAAGTGGGCTTCAGTCTCGTGGTCAGCGAGGTCATTAGAGACGGTGACACAACTTAGTACAATGGTAGGAGTTGGAAGACCAGTAAAATGTAGCCTCACCGCTATGCAAGGTCAACGTGCCATCTACGCCGCGTCTGGATACACCCCTTGTTTGTCGCCTCTCTCCACTTGCTTATTTTTTTATTTGTACCTCGTTGATCCTCTTACTTGTATTTCAGACAATGGGAATATGAAGCTTGTCAATGTTATGTTAGTATGCATACGTAATTCAAATATTTACACAGGAAGAGCGAACATTAATATGACATAAACCACAGCAATAAAAAAAAGTCTGGTATTTCTCGCGTAGGGCTGGATCACTTTAAAAAATAATTTAGTGTATGATTTTAAAGAATGTGGTTTAAGGGTCATTTTAAATTAATGATTTAGTGATTTACTAATCCAAATCGAGAGATATCGAGTATTTCGTGTTAGAAATAAATAATGGGTTATTTCAGTATAACGAAAGTTCCAGTTTCAACAATGTGTTAGGTATGTTTTTGTGAACCATAACAAAATTAATTTATTTGTAGTGACATATCCTTGTCGACCAGCGAATTAGTGTGGATGTAGTCGGTAGTTTTAGTACTTGTAGTCTGTAGCAGAGCCTGCTAATACTAAATAATCGACAGTATTCCAACCGAACCGCATTAAATTATTAGTAGGGTCACTGATATGTCACCGGGAAAGTGAGACAGTTTTCTAAGCTTCAATATAACATGTCCATATCTGAGGTTCATCTTTCTTTATTTGCGTGTCCACATCTGACTTGAACCAAAGATAATTCTGGTGTGCCTCTACTGAATATTTGTGGTTAGTTTTCAAACAACTTTATAACCATCTTCCAGTCATACAAGATGCAGACTGCCACACTGTTTTGCAAAATTCGTCCACGTAAAATATTCTTTCGAATTTTCCACAGTTTATAATTATTTAAATAAACAATCTACCGACTGGAGCATTGCCTTGGTATGTTTGGCATCAAGCTACGAAGGACCAAGCCATGCTGCACGTTCACTGAAGACCGGTTGTCTGGAGATGTGTTTCTGCTACATTTGTGGATAGCGCTTGGAAAACATCGTATCCATACACATTTCACATATCATTGCGCAACATAATATGTAATTTTGTTAGTTATTTTTGCGGCAAAGATTAGTACTAGGTAGTTACCTAAGTATATCTGAATGCACAATAAACCACATTGCAATTTCAGTCGTGTTCGATTTCTGTTCAATGTACCTTGCCCTTTTACTCCCCCTCATGAGCCCTTGTTCTTTTCATCATGAAGTGTGCATCCTGTGAATACTGTTCAACTTAAAAAAGTGTTATTTCCTTACATGTAAAGTAAATTTACTTGACCAACGTATGGAAAAATCCCTTATTAATAAAATAAGAAAAGTAGGACGTATTTGAATCATTTTTGCTGTGTTTGTATGTCTGTATTACACATACGTATAGTTAATGATTTTAAAATGTGTCTGAATGTTTGAGTGGTAATAAGATTCGAACCACTACACCTTGACTCAGTGGTCATATATGGTGTGTGTGTGTGTGATAAGCAGAAATGCAGCAGCCTCCAAAAGTAATGTACAGCCCCGCCGGAAGTGTGGAATCTCTCTGCAGTCAAGTAACGTTACAGGCAGTAAGTTAGCGTGACTGTACCTTCCTGCGGAGCATATCGCATTTACGGGAGATGATATTTTTTATTCTGTATCCCTCATTAATAATGCATACTTCAGACCGCAGACCAATGCTTATATAAAACGGTATAATTTTAGCTTCTCTCTGCAACCGAGGTGCCAGCTGGCTTACTTATCACAAATATTCTGAATTGGGCAGTGCAATACGCACTGAATGTAGGTTTATTTATATTCTTATGCTTACTTCAGCACGCAAGCCTTTCGCAACTAAATACTAGTAATTATAGAGAACAAGGATTAATGTACTTTTGGAATTGATTTATTATGTTATGCTCAGGTACTTTTTGATACAGTTTAAAACTGTTATCCGTACGTCAATAACGTCTACAAAAGAGAAGAGAGTTAATTGTTCTAATTAAAATTACACTTCTAACCACTGTCTTACGAAATTGCAGCACTTTCGGTGTTAAAAAGTCTAAAATCCTCGGAAAGCGTTGTTTAGTGGATAGCGTTAATCATGAGTATGAATTGTTATTATTATTTTTTAAGCCTAAACGGGTTATTTCCTCTGTATTTCAATGCACCGTCAAGGCAGTCTTTTACACGAGTACTGAAATTAGTTACTGCAGTAGACCCTAGAATAAATTAATGAAGTACATTACTAAACAAACGTAATTTGCTGTACATTTTTTTACAAACCAGACTTTTAATTTAGCATAGACTTTGCGAGATTTTTTATAATAATTAAAGCATGTATAAAAGTAATTCTAACGAACTATTCTTAGGCTCTGCTACTGCAGCAGAAAAATTGTAGAAAGCCCTAAGCCAGTATTTTTTTATCTGCCGGACGTTGCTTGATGTTCACATTATCGCTGTCGATAATTGGCCAGCGACTAACTAATGTTGCAGATTTGAATTTCGGGATATTAATACGAGTATCTTCTATTTTGTAGTGAAGTAGGGTCTACCTATAAAACGCACCTTCAAAATTTAAAATGTTTTTTTCACCTCCGTCTGATAAAATAGAGTTATTTTTGGTTTATTTTCTGGGGTGGTGTAAATTTTCGAACGGTCTGCTTCGAACCCATAAAAACAAGCCCGGCCGAATCGGACTGTGCAGGGGTTTTTGTGCTATCCAAGTCTTTTGGTTTGTAAATAAACGCTTCGCTGTTTATTTCTCTCCCCCTCCGCCCCTCGCACATATATTCGAAAAACTATAAAAAAAGCGAGTTTTTTTCCGCTGCCTGTCGGTTACTGTTTTAAAACAAGCGTGTGTATGCCCATTCCCTATAGAGGTTGGCAGCACTGGGTAAGGATGCATGAATATGACCCGGCAATTTTGTAGCCTACCCTCCCTCCCCTTGTACCAGTTGCTCGGCAGACAACTTGCAGAAGCGCGACACAAAACCGTCGCATATTCATTGTCTGCTCCCTCTCCCAACCCCCTCCCCCCTTCTTTTTCTCTCTACATTCCCACCCCTTGTTTGAGACGAGATCCAACGTGCTTTATTCGCCGCTGACCAGCCCTCCTGTCGCGATTGAATATTAATGAACACGGCCTTGTGGCGCTGCCCGTTGCCAGATCCGCGTACTAACTACGTGTCTTGCGACACACGCACGCATAATGCGTAGGGGAAAAAGGGTTCCCGCCATTGGCTGCCATCTGTTGAGCGATCCTTGAACTACCTCTTTGTCATCACGCGTGGTCCAGAAACATGGCTTAGCAACGCCGTAAACAGCTTACCATACAGTTAGGCAGCGGCGTCATTTCAGGCTTTTCTTGGGGGAGGGGGGGGGGGTGGCGAGGCGGCAAGATTTTTTTTTCGGCGACAGTGACCTTGTTGCATCTTTTCTATTAATTACGCATGTATAAATTAGGAACTTTATTAATAAAACTTCAGTTTTATTTGCTTAAGTTAGCATTATTTAAATAGGCCTAACAAAATACTAAATATATATTTTATACATATAAAATTCTAAGTATAGGGGGGCATTTACCCCCTCCCTGCCCCCCTAAATGACGCCTCTGAGATAGTGCCCCTGAATTCAACCAAACGTTTGTTATCAATCGGCGTATTTTAGCGCCTGAATTGTTTAAAGTTTGTTAGCAAACTGTTTGCATTTACAAGAGATCACTATAATGCAATAATTCAGTCTTCCAGAAACGTGCAAACACCCTCAACCTGTTTGCAGCATGTTTGCAAACATCGTTGTGAACAGGAGCGCTAAAATGCTCTGTTCACAGAATCCACAACCAAATCAATCGCTAAAATACGCCTATTTGTTTTGAACTCGTATTACTCATAAACATTAACGTATTCATTTGTAAAACTTTATTTCAGTTACATTATTGTTTAGGCTATTTAATTTTATTACAGTAAAATGTGTGCTTATAGCGCGGTCTTTGCGATGAATGCGAATAAATCGTAATTTCGGGGAGTTAGAACAACTCGTTTCTGATCGATGTACCGTTTAACTTTACATCCACAACATGCGTAAGCTGCTCTTTATGTTAAGTGCAGTAGTGTCTAGTTTGTTAGTGAGAAATATAAATACTACATTATTATTCCAGATGAGTTAGTTATACAGCCAATATGAGAATTGGATGGGGGAGGGGTTGTCGCAGGGATAACAATTCTGTTCAGCAACAGAACGTTTTGCGGCGTGATAGGCTGTTCTTCAAGTTGTTGAAGGACTAATTAAAATTTTTCTGGTCGTTGTTTTTATCGACAAGCCTGGCTACTCTTTAGTTCTGCAATAAGATTTATATTTTATGAGTCTTCTTACAGCAGTAGACAAAAATGACTCAGACAATTCTGTTTGGATATAAAGCCTATGTACCTACAGAAAATAAATTGCCACTTTGAGGGACCACACAATTCATGTTTGTATAAATATGCTACATTTTACTATTATTTTTTTTTTAAATAATAGGAGCGTTGCTTGAAGAGTGTGCTCTTTTGTAGATAAATGTAATGAGCATAAGTTTGGCAGTTCGCGTAAAAATAAAAGTGCAGGCGTGACGCTAGAACACCGTTATGTACCAGGCGTTTCTTCCTCATGTGGAAGCACACAGAATTGTTCCTTCTAAAAAATATTGTCATCTCCAGAGTGGACTAGACCAATTTGATGGAGTTATACAGACTGGAACCAATCCACAAAGTAATTTATTTTGAGATAATCACACCAATTAGAAGAAGATACGAAGTATATACTAGAAAAAGAAGAATAATAAAATCATAATATTTGAATAAAACGAAGAGGCCAGAAAAACCAGGTTTTACAAGGTTTATATGGACACAGTAGACTTTGACCTTGAATATCTCTGCTCTAGTAATTTGTGGATTGGTTCCCTTCTCCATAATTCCATCCAATTGTTTCTCAAGTGAATTACTCATGGGGCCACCTCCTACCATTTACAAGTTTAAAAATAGTACTTTTACAAGAAAAATCTTGTTAACTGTCAGAACATTTACCAGTCTAGGCACTACAACAAGGATATCGCAGGTCATTAAATTGGTCTAAATTTTCCAAATACCTGTGGTGACTAGTGGGATATACTTTTATGAGCAGAGGGTTTGTTGTGAAACGTAATAACATTAACGGCCTGACATATTAAAAAAAAAAATGTACATTTACTAAAAACGTTTCTTGGAAACCACTTCCCAAAAAATTTTAGTGACACTTCAAAGAACTGTTGTAAAACGTACAAGAACTTATTTCTACGTGAACAATGATTATTCGTAAATATACAAAAACCGTTTGAAAATATACAGACATATTTGTATATTTCCAAACATTTCCTTTAAAGTTTGCAATATTTTTGTTAACTTCACAAGTATCTTTTTTGGAAACTAGTTTCCAAATATTTTTTGTACACTTTTTTTTATTAACTTTGTGCCGTAGTTTGTGAACTTTTCATAGTACTTCCACTTTTCTCTTTATCAGATAACATTTCACCGCTACTTCATCCTTCATTCCTAGTACATCTTGCTGTGACCAGATTTTCCGGACAGACCGACCAACAATTCGTAGGGATGATATTTTTGTGTACGCGATCGCGTGGCAGACGAGTTGAAAGATTCTTGGAAAAGGAAAGAGGGAGGGGTAATGTTGCCTTCACCCGGTAGCAGTCTTGTGAAACTTTGGCTGTCGATTTTATTTATGTCCAGTTAGACAAGTAAAATTAGAAATTTTCTCAGTTGTACGTATTCAGGAAGTTGCATTCCAGTTACTTGTGTTTGGTAAGGTCAGCCATTTGAAGAAAGAGCATTATTGTGACTATAAGCCTAGATCTTCACCACTGATGTATCGATTATTCTTTCCCAACATCACGTACAAATGTTTTGACGATCATAGTAAGGGACGAGTTGTCAGATCACTCGCTTTCCATTAAGGCGATCCGGGTCGGTCCCCGTATTTTCGCCTGTGAGAATCGTGCTGGACTATGCCACTGCTCGGCGGGTTTTCTCGGAGATCTCCCACTTCTCCTACCCCTTCATTCCAGCGCCACTCCATACTCACATCATGTCACTCCTTACCAGCGCTGAGGACCTAGATGTTAAGCACTGACTAAAAATCACTTCACTCGTGATGATAGTAATCTATTTTTTGTCATGTTTGTTATTTTCGGTTTCATGTTATACTTCGTAGTTTTTGTATATACCTGTAAGAACACTGTTGGCCGTCTATGTATGAGAGCTGGCCCAAAAAAATGTGTTTGAAAGAGTCAAATATTGTACGCTAAGTATCAAACTTGCATGAACACTAAATCTGCCAGTTTTTTATCTTTACAAACTTAAACGTAGTTAGTTTGAAATGTTGTGTAGGCGTGATGAACTTATATTTTGCTTTTTACGGAGTTTTTAATATGTGTTCTTTTATACATTTCATTAGTATAGACATGCAAAATTCGCGTTATTATTTGGTGACAGACTAGTCTGCACTGCCCTGTACATACCAGAGTACAATAAGTGATTGAATTGGCCACAAGACTCTTTACGTGTGTGGCCATTTTACAGGTTTGTCACGCTAGCGTTGAATTATTGGTAAGAAGCATTGTACGAAGCAGACCACGACATTGTTGGCCAACTGGATAAATCTAATGAACATACAACAAATATATAGTCTAGCCTGCCGGCAGAAGGTAACACGAATGTTGCACGTCCTTATATTAGCGTATTAGTCATTGGTCTTTGAAAATAGACTTTTCATGCGAATTTATTCTTATGTTGTTCACCTTACTTTTACAACATGTTTCATTATTTCCTCTGACTTATTATATTAAACGCTTACTTATTTATAGTGGAAAAACTTTGCCGTTAGCTAGGCTTCAATGTAACTGGTTCGATGTCCGACTTTATTCTTTAGTATTGATGTGTCACCATTTGACTTTGTGGGTGGGGGGGGGCGGCAGCGGTGGCCGAGTGGTCAGTTCACCTCCCACCAAGGCGGTCCGGGTTCGATTACCGGCGGGGTCAAGTCCCTGTATATTCGCATGTGGGAATTGTGCCGGACTGATCGTTGTTCAGCGGGTTTTCTCCATACTCACCTCATGTCACTACTCACCAGCGCTGAAAACCAAGTTTAGCAGTGGTTTCGAAAATTTTTTTGTAACGCAAATACATATATCAAAAATTCCTTTGGCAGTTTTAACACTTTTATATCAACTTTGTATATATTATTTTTCTGTTGCAATACACCAAACTGACTTTTAGATTTTTGCCTCCGAAATAGTACACATTTTGTTGCGAAAATAAGCCAAAATGAAGCAAAATAATATTTTGCCCGTAAACGATACATTATTTGAAAAAACGCTCTGGCAAAACTGTGTATCGTATTACTGTACACTGTCTCAAATGTTTTCAAAGTATTTGGTTAACAAATATTTGAGTTATTTGCAATTTTTTTAAATATACGAAAGATCTGACCAAAAATCTCTTCACTCATTCACTTCACTCCATTTGACTGGGCGTTTATAATGTGTGATGTATAGAGCCACGATTTTATGGCGAAAAGCTTTTTGCATCAATTGGTTTCGGTGTCTTAAGTGCACATCTACAGTTCTGCTTCAAGGATAGTGATAGGATGTTTTAACTTTCTCTAGTCATGGTCTCTACTGGCAATCCACAGATATATGGTGCCACAATTGTCTTACTCTGATTGGTGCAGTCAAATGAGACACGTATCTAAACAGAGACATGTTGCCAATAAACATGAAGCAGAGCTACCGATGTGCACGTAAGTCATTGAAACAAAATGCTGCAAAAATATTTTCGCGACAAAATTGTGACTCTAGTGATATAGAAGTCGTCCAGCCGTACTAGCCACATAACGCTTCACTGATTTGGAAAATTCTCTGATACGCCTGGCGATTTTCTAGTGTCCCTAGTCATGTTATTTTCCACAATTATTCTGCCGTGATACTTATTTTTTGATGCGTTCATTTTGAAGTAAAGTGCTTAACTTTAGGTATGTTATGTGATTTCCATCGTTCGTCCCTGGCTGTTAACGTCACTCCGAAAGCGTGGTCGTTGTACGATAATTTACCTGCGTCGCCTGTTACAATTCCGTGGTTGGCGATCCGATTCGGTCGTGGCCCAACTGTGCTTGTGACTTTTTTTTTCCTCGGAGCCTGTCGTCTGTACTAGCTGTCTTCTTTTTGGATCTCTGCGGGCACTTGACGTGGACGTTCGGCACAGATGAATTAGTTTTTTAGACACGGCTCTGGTTCTGTTCGCCGGCGTTCAAATCTCCACTTCCGTCCTAACGAGGCGTCATTTTACTCCTTCGTCATATGTAGGGCCCGGTAGTTTTCGCGAAAAGAATTTTGTCCCACTTTGTTTCAGTGTCTTACGTTCACACCTGCAGCTCAACTTCATGATTATTGGCAGAGTGTCTTTGTGCAGAGTCGTTATTCATTTGACTGTGCCAATCAGCACACAGACAACTGCCACACATCAAGTTCTGTGATTTGTGGGTTTAACCTCCACACGCTGGGTGTTACAGCATCCAATCACTGACCACATAGCAGAGATGCAGGTGCGCACGTATGGCACTGAAACAAAGTGGTGCAAAAATATTTTCGTGAAAACTACTGGGCCCTAGTCATATGGTTTCCATATTCGTTCGTACAAGGCGCCACGCCTCCACTCTCCTCTCTTCTTCGAGTGGCTGAATAGACGTCTCTAAATGCTTTGCTATGATTAGATCCAGTGATTTTTATGTGAATTGAATTTTGCACCAGTCTGTCACAATTGCGTATGTGCTGTTCTGCTTCATGGCTATTAGCAGCATGTGTTTGTGCAGAAACATGGCTCATTTGACCGTGCTATTTTGAATAAGGTTACTGTGACGCATTACGTCTGTGATTTGCAGGTAGAATTCCCAAGACGCTGAAAGTAAAAACAGCCAATCACTGGCCATAAAACAGAGCTGCAGATGTGCACTTAATGCTATGATTGGTGCACAATTCCTTTTGCCATATATCATCAGTTCGATTCGTAATTTCAGCTTTCTATTTTTGTTTAATTTTTATATGTTTAGAAAAGTATTTGTTGGTGCTGTCAGCACATGAAGTCCTTCAATGTAAGTCGCTCCAAGTCTGTCCGGTACACAACACAAGAGTGGAAACGTACAGCATCGGCTAAACGTGCTTCAGATTCACTTTTTTTTGATGGCGCGATTACAAGTAGTCCTATCAGTAATATGTTCATTTGTTGTACGTATGGTAATAATACGATTGTGAAGTGATGTGAACGAAGATAATTTGACTCCCTTCACGTTTGCCAAATTTGTCAGTTGAAAATTTAACAAATAAGTGCCCAAAATTTTTTCACTAACACGATTCAAAGATCGCGTGTCAGTTCATGACTTGCCAGCGGAGTTGCTGACACTCTAGGTGAACTTGATTGTGTTACCCGTAGGGTAGAATAAACTCTTTTCCGTGTAAACCGAATACAATTTTACCCTAAACCGAATAAAGGTACCTACTCGTATGAAAATTATATGAGCTGCTGTATCCTCTAAAAAACATACTCAATCTCAAATATATGTAATTGCCCTCAAAAAAGAGTTTATTGACTGTGAAATAAAGGGAATTTTTTCATTGTTTTGTGTGCCTGCCATTGGATTCTTTGTAAATTAGTCCACGAACTAGAATATTTATTCTCTTTTTTGTCGATTGAGTAGTATATGTAACTCGTGTGTTAATAAAGCCTTTATAGTTGTGGCTTTAACACTATTTTATGCAGAAACTGATTTTGTTTTAAATTCTTGCGTGTATATGAGGCGGTGTGTACAGACTATGATCTGTTCTGTAGGTCTGTTTAATGACGAACATTCATAAAGGAACACTGGTCTGTCTAACTTCAAGAACTGCTCGTAATGAAGTATTCTCTAATAAATATTTTATAACGTTTTCAATTTACTAGGATGCCATGCGTCGATTTGTTACTGGAGGTTATTCCGCTACGTCGAAGCACAACCTTGTCGGCCAATCATGACGGGCTATCAAGATGATACAAACATTGGAATTCAAGAAAGTTTCCAGTACCGCCACTATTCTGTAAGAAACTACTCTAAGACATATCACACGATGTACCCACGGTAGCGCTCCTGAACTTGTTCATGAAACATTAACATACGTAGGCCTACTGAAGTGATCAAACTTGCAAAAAGACATCGCCAAACACTTTTTGGGCTGAACAATAGCTAATTTTTAATTGTGTGAAAAGAAGCATTGCAAATTTTCAGTTGTTTATGAAAGAAAACAAATGTTTAGCTAATTTGTTATTCTGTGCTTAGAAAATTGTTTTAATTAAATATTAAGGGAGGATGCATGCGCACACCTTGATGCTGTTACCGGCAATAACAAAGGCTTCGTGTTTCGAACAAAGTATATGCTCAGTAAGGTATGTCTTCGGGAACCTATCCTGAAGTCTACTGAACATATTTAGGATGTCGTTGAGTCTGTGTTTGTTAGCTCGGATGATGGACAGTGAAACAATTTGTTTGTTAAGAGTGTTTGATGTCAACTCATGCTGTATTCAAAGCATCATAATAAGGTGGATTGTGTGAAGGGAAACATTGAGAACAATGCTTTGAAGATAGATACGGGTAAAAGTTGATTGGTTCCCTTGATGTTAGGGGTGTTGAAGGGCTGGTGCATGTCGCTCGGAGAGGGATGACGACCCTGCCGGTCGTCAAGGAAAGGGGCGAGGCACGCGATGCCGCCGACTTCCCCTTCGTCGAGCCCCCACCAAGGCGCATGGCCCCAGTACGCAATCGCAACTCATTACGCGGCTGCCTGAAAACCCTCGGCATTAATTAGGAAAGTTACACTCCCCTTCGCTCCTTCTTCCTTTCCTTCCTCTTTCCTCAGCTTCGCTTCCCCTGCCGCGCCGATCCCGACACCCCTTTCTTTCATCCACCCCTACCGACTTTGCCTTCCGTCGTTCTTCGTCGCTCGTCTTGTCTTCGGGCGTCGCACCCTCTCGCTCGCGTCCTTCCCTCCCCCCACAAGCCCTCCCGCCGCCTCCGCCACCCCTCCGGCGCCGGTAAACGCCCATGCAAATAGCGGCGGGGCGCGCAACTAAGTCAGAGCGGAGGGTGCGCCCGTCGGGGAACAGTCGTCGGCGTCGGCGTCGGGGCGTCTTCGCGACGAGGGATAAGAAGACAAGGGGAAGAAGAAGAAGGAGCTGCCGCGAGGCGTCCTTCCTTGGACGTCGTTCCTAGGAGCGTCGCACGCCACCTCGTCCTCGCTCTACCGCGCACACATGTGCGTGCCCGTCTGTCGTTCGGAGTTGTAGCTTCTCCCCCCTCCCCCTGTCCCCCACCACCCTCGGTCCTCGTGTCCATTCCGCTACCACCCTCTTCCCACCCCGCACCGTCCCCCGCCACCTACCGCGCTGACCAATCACAACATGTGAACGGCCCGACCTCCACTGGCGCACTCGGTACGATACCTCGCATTTACAGATCCTTATTATTGAAGAGCTCTTTGGATTTTTTTAAGACAAAGAAAAGAAAGAAAATAATTCAAGTGGCGACTTCAGTTTTTTTCTACAACTATACACGTACATCAGCAACAGAGTTCCTGGAAATTTTATCATTTTGAAGATTTGTCAGATAGTTTTTGTCGTGCTATATTCGATTGAATGTATTTCATGTTATATGTGTTTTTAGACGTGTGACACTTTGTACGATGTTCCTACCGCACTAGCACTAGTGACTAACGAAGTTTTGCGCTGGCAGAACACTCAAGACCCGCAGGTCTGAGACAGTGTAACTAATCGTTAACGGACAGTTTGAAAGGAGACGCCGAATCCTCCTAGAAAGAAGGGTGACAGGAAGATTGAGAAGGAATCATCACGCCGTCTCGAAAGAAACGAAGTTCCGACGCCAAAATAGTTCCTATTTAACATATGAAGAAGTAAACAGTAACGGTGTTCCTGCAAGAGCTGTGATTATCAAGTCCTAACCTGGCAAAACACAACCAAGCATCCGAACCACTTAGCCGTTCCTAGGAAGGAGAGCTACTCGTCATTGGCTTCATCGTCCACCGCGCCGAGGACGTCCGTGGAGCGCTTCATGGCGACAGGGGATGCCCGTGATCACAATGACTCGAGGTAACGCTGTCTGATTATTATTCTGTAGTTGTGTGTTGTTGTCTCTGTAGGATTGGACTGCCTGGATATTTTACCTTTTCTATGAAGGAGCTGTTTCCTACCCCATGTTACCCGAAGTTGATAGTTCCACTATGTCTGTACTGCTCAACATTCTTACAGTATAGATTTTTCTAGCTTTACCTATTTCACGATCGACACGTTTCATATTTTTGTTTTACCGCGAAGTATTAACAGCGAAGCATAGACCAGAAGGTCATGGCTATTTCAGGAAACCTCTCTTTTCCCAAAAACATAGAGTCGTGAGCTAAGAAGAACTACCCCCTGGAAAGTTTTGGAGATCATAGAATTCTGCTTGGTTAAGATATTTTGACTGTACTTGGTGAATCGCCACTGTTATCATACAAACGCGGGACTATTTTATTTTCGAATGGAAATTCCTGTTAAATGGCGTGCATGTACCTCAATTTTGGTTCGTCTTTTGTTAATGATTTTGGAAAGATGATTAACTTCAACGTTCAAGTTTAGTACCAAACACTTCCCGTCCTGCTAGTAATAATTTCTAATGAGGGACTTGACAGTTTGCTACTAATTAAATACTCGTTAATTGAACGTACCATTCGTAATATTAAATGTAATTAGTGTGCGCACAAAGTTGGGCCTACCCTCTACAGCGATTCCAAGCCCACCTAAAGAGCACGAATGCACACACATACATGTATGCTAAATTACGCGCAACTTCACTGCGTTAGCATTTTAAATATTTATTTTGGATGCTTCAGCGGGCTGAGCCGAACTCGTTTCGTACATGGCTAGCAAATTAGCACCTCTGCGCAGAATTTTTTTTCAGGCTCGAATTGCAAATTGGATTCCTGGTTCTCCCTGTCCCTCGCCATCCGCTGGCCTTTCCGCAGTAACTGAATTAAGACTCGCATACGCGGCCAGAATGGCGTCCCCTCTTTTTTTTTCTGTCTGTTTTCATATCGCGTGAGCGCCGTAGTTCCGAAATGCAGGGCGTGGTGTGAGGGCGTCGTGGGTGATTGTCCCTGTGTCGCCGAGTAATCTAGACAGCCGGGGCATTGTGCTATACTAGCCTTCCCCTTCACGGCCGGTCCTAGCCCTTGTCTGGCCCCGGGCTATGACACTTCCTTGTAACACTGGCAACCGAGAACTACAAAAACTAAGTGAATATCTCCGAAGTTTCTTGATTATATAACTTAACTATAAATGATGGTTTATCGCGGGAGAACTTGATTGTTTGCTGGCTTTCAACGTACGTCCAACTTACCAGAAGATTACTGGCTTTCACATGTGCGTAGAGCTGTTGCCGTATTTGACTAATCCAAAAAGAATCCCGCTATTGAGGCCTATTACTAGTCTGCAGACAGCTTCATCGTGTCAGACGTATAACATCCAATCATACAAATCGCAAGAAACTATAGTGTTTTCAAGGGTATGTTGGCATAACAATTTTTTCGCTATATACCATCTTTTCTAAATATAGCTAGATATAGTGGGGAAAAATTCACCAAGTTCTGCGAAACAGTATAGCAGCCTTTGTTTCTTTAGAAAATGTAATGTTATTGTTTGAAGCCGAATCACAAATATTCAGTAGCGACTAAAGTTATTATTGGCCCAGTCAGATGTGGTCACGCCGATAACTAAAGAAGAACGTCAAATATTAACATATTATATTGTCAACTCTTCCCGCGATACGTCAGTTTCCCTACATATAACGTATTTCATTTCATAAATGTTAACTTCGCAGACGAAATTTTGAAAAGTAGGAATGGAAATAAATGTACTATACCAAACATTAAACTACGTCAGCAAAATTCTTTGCACAAAACGTTGATCTTAATTGTTTTATTGTTTTATAATCTAAAAATACATTCTCTGCTGCATTATTACAAGAAATGCAGTATAGGTCATTTGGGATAAAGTGAGCACTTTTGAAGCCCTTGTTACTTTTTTTCCCTTTGCAATAATTTACAGTCTCCTGCTACCTTTTAATATCAACAAAGCAACCAAAGTGACAACCATGTAGGCATTCGAATGTTAACGCACAAGTTCACAGTAAACAATGTTTGTTATTATTATTCTAGACAAGATGGTCTTCAAGAATGCGCATTCATCACAAACCACCTAGACCGGTATGATTCCTCTGTTACTGAGTGCAAGCCACTGGTGGGAAAAATAATATTTGTCGTATTGGAATTTACGATGTCAGCCAGCAGTCCTTTAACGAATCCCGCGGTAGTGTAAAACAGGGCCAGCGTAATAACCAGTTAATGTTCATGTGACAGCTGTCGGAAGAAAACAACAGAAGCTGTAGCAACGTTTTAACAAGCCACCAGTGCTTAATAATAACCGTCAGGGTTTTGCTATATTTTCTTGTAGCGCCTAGTAAGTTCGTGCACTGGTTTTACGTTGGTGATTAAGGCATTATCTGTGCCGCTGGATGAAGAGGCGGCTGTGAAACTGTCAGCGGAAGGTCCTTCTGGGATCGATGCTGAGGGCGGTTATCCGGTTCTCCTATGCTGAATGTCTAGTGCGCTCGTGAGATGCTGCTGTAGCAGTAGCCTGACTTCCCACAAGGTTGAACGAACTAAATCTTCTCTCGTAACAATTCACGTGAAGGCCTCGTCGTTGTGAAGGAAACGTGTACTTACATAAGTATTTTCCCTGGTAAGCTACGATTGGATGGACTCCATCCTAAATATTTTATTCAAGTATTCAGTACGTAAAATATCACTTGCAAAGTGTTTTAAGGCCATGCTCGGCATTTTTTTTTTCTCAGTGGGGCCAAGAGCTCAAACTCTTATGATTTTTAACTGATTTATTTGAAAATAATTTGAGACTGGGTGCAGTCATACAATACACAAAATATGTTCGTAGACTTCTTTGTTAAACCACTCACAATTCACCATCAAATAAATTATTTTTTTATTGAGTTTGGTATATTCTCATGATATTTTGGGTGAAAAAATTGTACCTTTTATTTTTCAGACGAGTATTTATACTAGTGTCAAAGCAACTCATTTTATTCTTAGATATCGTATTTCTTTTAAAAATACTGTCTAAACCGTTTTAAAACTATCTTGCATGATCTTAAGCAACTACTTATCGTTCCTCTTGAGTAATGTTTTAGCAGTAGTTTCGCTAGCTTCGTTGGATTCGTGTTGACTTGGCAAAATAAACACTGCCCATCCATGTTCACGATAATACTTCCAAGTGGTTTTGTTCTCTCGTCGTATGCGAGTTTCAACTCTGCGCATGTAGACGAGGACTGTTCAGGTGATCATGAACACCGTCGGTTGGAATAAAGTTTTTGGCGAAAAGGCAAATTGTTACTAACATACGTTATAGTTTTTCTTGGACTTTTGCCGTGTTTCTCGTTGTACGAAATGACCCGAGGTTCTAAAACTGCTGCTCGCAATTGCTAGTGCCTGGATATTTTTAGTTTTTAAATTGTAGTTAAAGTAAAATTAAAGTGAAAAAACTTGAGTGAAGATGTTTCGTGAAGTCATCACACGAATCTCACTGGCAAAGCTAGAAGTTCGCTTTATAGGATCTTAGACACAGAAAATAATACCTCGTTGTTACGTTTATCGACGAGGCAGGATATGTAACTAGGGTCATAACAACGTATATTAATTTTACATGTTATCGCTCAAGCTGATACATTCTGACATATGGCGGTCATCAAAATAAGGATAATTTATAGCAAATAAACTTTAAAGAATTTTTTTAGATTTTAAATTGCAGTACTTGCCACTGCGGTTTTTTTTTTCAATATAAAGAACTACTGTTTTAGATCTTAGAGTAAATATATTTTGATGCCACCGCTGCTCATCAGGAATGTTATTACTAGACGTGTTAGTTATTAGTAAGTGTCTTCACAACTGAAATACTTTCGAGAAAACAGTTCTTGCGTATAATATCGCTGTGGCGTAGCTGCTGTCATGGTAATTGTGTGCAGAAATGATCAACTCACAGAATGTTAGTGATAATATTGTAATACAAATTACACTGTTACTCATTCCATCATATGTCCATCCATAACAAAATGCTTTTCGAAATTGTGTCTTATATTTTTTTAGATTCTTGCATAGGCCTACGAAAACTAACGTCGATATTTTTGAGTTCTACAGACTAATGTGGCGAATATTTGGTAGGCCATTGTTTTTATTGGCATCTGTAATAATTAGTCCGCCTCGTTGTATTTCAATGTAATGTTTCTCAAGAAAGAACTAACCTAAGTTTGTGTCTCGTTAAAATGTTAGAATTTTCAGCATATATATAATGATGAAAATTTAGAACTTTAGGTGGGTATTTTTTATACACGCCTTTTTTTTAAGCAACTAATTTGACTCAACTGCGTGCAACAAAGACGCACGAGTTACCATTAACGTTTATCTTAGAAAATAGCTTACTGCAGAGAAAGAAATCTTAAGTCAGTGATACTGTATAGTCTACATGGTCACCAAAGTTGTAACTTTATTTATCCCAGAAAATAATGGTCCGTGAATTATGTTACTTCACATTAACGATAAGTAGATATGCTCGGAGTTTAGGTGTTGTTGTAATTTGTATGTAGTATTTTATTTCGCTTTCGCTTTGTGGATATGTGCTAATCGCTGATGAAGAATATAGGTGAGGGGTTAAGTACAATATTGCAGGATATTAGTGACGTTAGTATGCCGGCTAATGTTCGATGTACGATACTTGTGCTTGCTGTCGATAAATTCCAACTACTTACTTGCCGATTAGTTACTAGATTCAAACACCATCTTGGAAATTCGTGTGTGTGTATATATATATATATATATATATATATATATATATATATATATATATATATATATATATATATATATATATATATAAAAGTAATACACGTCAGTCACAGGTGACTGTTTTAATTTCTGTCGGTCTCGAAAGTGGAGTTTTACATTTTCCCCAGTAAAATTCGCAATTTTTTAATTTTTAAATTACTTTGCTTTCCTTCAAAAGTTTAGTCAAAGCGTTAAAAACATACAATACAATACCGTCAAAAATGATTATGAAAATTCATTAATGCGGACAGAAAATATTTGACGGTTCTATTAACAGCGTATGTTTTACGCCTGACTTTATCGTCATATTATTGTTTAGGTTAATTGTTGATAGAGAAGAGAGGCAATATTTTGGTTTTTATTTTGAAATTATTTAAAAATAGGGCTACATTAATAAATACACCGTACATCGCCAATACTTTTCATACAGATAAATTATAAATTATAAGAATAATGCATGCGGATACAAACGCGGATCGAACGCGAAGAATTCGAAGTTACCTATCTGTGCGTGGCTGTTCCAATGCTGTCTCAGAAAAATTTCTGCACTAAGATTTCTCAACATTTTAAAACTGTACTCGTCCGTGCATTCCACGTGTTTGTCGCCAAGCGTAAGAAATACTTTCAGTACACCAAAGAAGTCGTAGCACTACTGATTATGTCTATTGAATAAAATGCAATGTTTGTGTGTTTAGTGAGGTGTATAAAAACTCCATACGGTCTATGACTTAGAAGTATGCATACAATAATAATAGGATATATCATGTATCTACAGTAATTATGATAATTAATTAAGATAATTGTATATTTTTCACACTTCATGGTAATTATGTTTAACGACTTCCCTTGTTTACACTATCAACGCTCGCCCTCTATTGATTTAATCCACAGTGGATGGGAGAGAACAGTAAGCACAGCTTGCGGGGCTGTTTCCTTAATCGTTAATCGTTAATTTATCGGCGTCGTATTAAGTAAGAGTGAAAGCAATCTAAAGCGTCTGATGTTTTCGACCGCAGAGACTATTTCGATCATTGTTTTAGTCTTTACCACGTACGAGTGCACTTAAACTGAATGTTGGCGATGGTTTCTGCGGTCTGTGACGAATCATTGTTATGTTTCCAGGCTACTTTATTATTATATAGTTATATTCTATTTCGTTTCTGAGATGACATGTACGTTAAAAATGCACTCGTCCGTGGGAAGGAATGTAAGTTGCCGCGGTGCGGTAGGAGGCAGAGGGACGGCCTTGTTAGACCGGGTGAGGCGGGTAAGCAACGTGGCGGGCAGACCGGCCTCTCCGGCCGCCAAGTGCCGCGGCGTAGTAGCGGCGACCATCGATCCACCCCGGCTGGCAGGAGTGTTGTGCTGCTGGCAGCCTTCGAGCGGCGTGCAGGGGCACACATGTAGCCGCAGTTCTCCCGCTGTTGTCTTGCCGGGTAATCTGTGGCGTAGCACGGCCGTCGTTAGCCAGGGTGGCTTGTGCCCGTCTGTAATTTGGATTTTGTATTGGTTTTATGTTACATGTTGCAAACTATAATTGCCCAAGAGATATTCTTACTTTCTTGGCTATATACTTATAACTACAATTTCCGAAAATGTTAACGTTGATTCACTGCTGTCAAATATTAAGAAGTAGTGAAATAGTACATTTCGTTTAGAAAAAAAGTTATGTCACTCCCTCCCCCGCCTTAAAAATTTCCGTAGCTAATGACGCTGATTGTTGTAGCCAGCCCAGTAATTCATTTCGGAGGGCAAAAGGGGGGGGGGGAATCCAGAATACAAATATTAGTGTTGTTGTTTTTTAAATTACTAGCTTAAACTCTGAGAACGTGTATCACGTCAGTAAAATTATTATCTGCGGTTTTTATATTTTGCTACATAATTATTTTATTTCCTTTCAAGGAAATTACACGTGCAAAAGTAACGAATTTTATTAATTGCTACACTAGTTACTCTAGTTTTACAGAGTTGAATTGGTTTACTTGCAGGCTAAGTTCTTAAATCGCTAAATTACTTTCATTACTATACCGAACCTAGTTAATAAGACCAGTTTTGAAATATCAAATACATTTTTTTAGTTAATTGTATCTAAGGTATTTTAATTGTCCTGCAGTTTTTAAAGAATTCACTAGAAACATAACTGTGACAAATGAATTTCACGATCTTCACTTCTGCCTTCACTTTATTAGGGATGGCTATTCCCGGTTGTGATAGGTCAGTCGAGGTGGTTGTACTCGGGACATGGATTTTGTTCACGTTCTGCGACTAACTGTTTGTGTCGCTGCGAACTGCATTGCGACTTGTGCTGCGATCTTGTAGTATTCCCTTTTCGACTGTCCTTGGACAACATATGTTTACAAAGAAACACGAAAACGCAAATAATTTACCCATGTGAGGAGAATTTCTCAGAATTCATTCTATAACAGTACTAAATTGAGTGTTGTTACCCCTGAGTGGATTCAGCCAATCGCTAGGTGGAAGACGGGAACCGTGAGAGTTGGTAGTAATTCCTCGTTGGGTTGGAGAATGATTTTAGGAAATAGTATTATAATTGAACTAATACTGTAAAAGAATATTTCATATTGTCCTCACAACTAACAGTTACAAGTTGTACTACATGTATTTTTTTTTTTTTTTTTTGTTTCATCTACAACATATATTATGAACAAGTTATCTTTGCTAGCAAGTTAAAACTTTATTTTAATAAACATTAACTCCACGATTTGCACGGACATGCAATGTGTGGGTTTTAAGCCATCGTAATTATCAGGTACTATACTTTTTTTGTCATGATGAAATTTGCAATCCTCCATCAGATATTTTACTTTTTTTTTTTTTTTTTTTTCGTGGCTATGCGATGTAAAACTAAAAACAGCTATTTTTCTTCAGATTAAATAAAAAATGAGCAACAGGCTTCTGACGCGACGTATCGAGCGCCAGCGCTTCTTTACAGTCAAAATACTGCAGAACCCAAAGAGCCAATGAGGTACGTGCAATCGTTCACAGCGGCGTAACTACTGCGCAGTCATAAATGAACATTGCACTTAGAGATGTAACGGGACTTTCTTTACCGCATGTGATTGTCGCCAATAATAATGCGCAGTCTTGATGACTAGTGTTCTTAAATACTCGTTTTCCTTGGCACGTAATTTTTACTTATTCACATTTATTGAAGGTGGCTGGCTGCCAAGGCTGTAATGCTTTATGTAGGGCTTCGGCACATGAGTTCAAAAACTGTTTGACGTACGTGGGGATGTCTGCTTAGTCATAGCATTCATAGGGCGATACATGCATTTTCATCAATTTCAGATCGTTGATTAGTCTTTATAATATATGTTCTTTCGGCAGTACTTCGTACTAATAAGTTTTTTTATATAAAAATTGTTGTTAAAAATCTAAAAACGCGCGCATAACACATCTATTTTTTTTATATTGCAGCATGTAGGCGGTTCGGGAAAAGTGTGCTAAATATCTATTTTCAGCCAGTTCATATCTCTCCCCGCGTAAGCGCAAACGACGGGAAATGTCTAACCTCTCTAGATACGTCACTTGATGTTAGCGCGCGTACGACAAATTGTAAAGTCCGTAAGGTTCTCCGTAGTTTGATTTTAAAAAAAAAATGTTAATTATATAAAACACAATAACGTCGATTTCACTTGATTTTATTTCACTATTGTATTTAAGTAGGAAAATATACGGAACTACATTTGAAAAATCGTTGACAACCATACAAAGAAAAAGGTAACTATTGTTAATATAAACTTATATGCAGTAACATCAAGTAATTTTTTTTTCCAAATGTTTTATTTTTAGTGCTTACATTATCCGGAACGACGTATAAAATAATAGGTTCAAAATTGAGGAGAGAGCTAACGATGAGAATACTGCACGGCAGTTCAGTGACTTGCGCCTAGAGGTTAGGAGGAAGCAAGATATGCGTTCAATGTCGCCCTTATCTCGTCGCACTTCTTAGACGCCAACGTCCACAATACGTCCACCCTGGGGCCCGCATTTCTCTTGCTTCTCCTACTATGTCAAATGCCTTTCACTATGCCAGAACATATGCTTGCAAATTTTTTTGAAATCGTTACATCTTTCTTAAGAGGAGTCTTCGCCGGTTTTGAATTTCCACCTCTTGACGCGTGTCCCACGCTTGACGAGAAGCATATCCTCTATTCGCAGCGCGCCAAACTGGCGTGCAAGGTTTTCCTTGTAGTCTTTTTCCTAAGAGACTGTAATCGGTGACCACAACATTGTATTTCTGAATGGTATGAAGTAAAGACGAACGCATGCCTTTCGTTTTGCACTTTACGAATTCAGGTAATATTTTCGGAGTTACAGCTGTAAAAAAAAAAAAAACGTTTTTAGTCATTTTGAGAGGCCCGAAAATCATGTTTCTAACAAACGTGCTAAATTTTTTAAAACGTAGAAGCATAGTTTCAAGTGTGTTCTTTTCGTAGATAAGCATAATATAAATAAGTTAAGCGTTTTCGCGTAAAAAAAAATACGCGTCACACGCTGCAACGCCGTCGATGCGTCAAACGAGCACTCCTCTTAACCGTTTCGAACTGATCCTCAAAAACCTGAGAAGTTAAGTTATAATGATCACAGTTCTATCCCATACACTTTTAACCTCACAAGTTCGATTTGAAAAAAAAAAATATCGCTTTCGCTTGCTGCGTTGGCACTTTATAACGTGTACACCAAACCTCAATCAGCGTTGTTCCAGCTGTGAAATATACAGCAATCGTTTGTCGTGGTGCGGTGTTGCGAATAATTCTGAAGCGTTATTCTACTTCAGAAAACGCACAACAGCCCCATCGAGCCAAGCCCGTAGAGTCACTGGAATGACAATTTGTTTTCCTCGCGGTGTGTCTCATAAATCACAATGAGCTTAGAACGTCAATTTGCAATTAGTGTATCGAAACATTTTGCAGAAATTAAAGAGGCAATATTTGTGGTATTTACTGTATCCGATAAAGGGACATTATTTTTACGCCTGAAGTATATTTTATTTATTACATATTTAACCCGTTCATTTTCAGTCGCCGTATTAGTGTACTTGGTGTAAATGTAGGAGATTTATGGCCTGCCCGACCTGTATCAAACGAGAACTCGATGACAAGTTCACTTTCTCTCTGAGGGTAATCCGGTAGGTGATCTGATTCGTTTGGGTTTTTGGGCCTGTGATTTATGACTGCTTGATAAATAACATTTTTTTTATTACGTGTAAAAATCAAGCGGCACATTTTTCATCGTAATATTTTTTTAGTACGACGTACGAACTTTAACACAAATTCGTAACCTTAAATATTAAAATCCCAGTTTACTAGCAAACAAATTTTTATATTGTTTTTTTTTTTTCGAAACAAAATCTATGTTAGGTTGCAAAACTTTGCGGTTTACTGCTACGAAAAAGTTAGTTTGCAAATGAATATATACATAGAAGTGTAAAACCAGTGCAGCGATAATTCAGTATTAATATTATTAATATAATGTTACTTTTAAAATAATATTACCAGTCAAGGCCTTAAACCTGCGTAGCTTTAGGAGGAGATTCACCGACAATTTTAAGTGTTTCGATAACGTTTATATTTGTACGAGATGATGGTGTGTTTTGTAGACATACGTTGCGACCATTATTTACTGCAATGAACTAGTTTTAGCTTTCGTGGTTTTTGTATAATGGCATGTCAGAGTCCAAATTTGCATAAAACAGTTTTGTGCTCGTTAAAAAAAACCAACTGACTTATCGAAATTAAATAATTCACACTAAAGACCAGTGTCATGGGCTAAGACATGTACAAGAAACCAAATGGGGTTTTTTTAATATTTAAAAAAAATACTAAATTATAAATAAGAACATTGCCAGTTTTCTGAAATGTATGGAAATACAAAAAATAATTCAATGCTCTTTTTATGAGTATCTTGGCATAGTCCGTGACACAGTTCTTCACTGTATATTATTTAATTTCAGTTAGTTTGTTTTCCTTTGATTCATAAAACAGGTTTACGAAAATTTGGACTTTGACATATTGTTACACAGATGTTATGAAAGCTAAAAATTATCATTACTATAAGAAATTGTCACAGTGTATGCCGACAAAACAAACCACATCTCGTTCAAAAATGTAAATTACTAAAACTATTAAAACTTTCAGTGAAAACTATATCTAGACCCTACGATCAGCTTACAGCGATGGCTGACCAAGCTCAAATGGACTCTCACTCCCAGCTTAGTAACTGCAGATTTTCTGTTATAAAGGAAAGTTAGCGGTTCATTCTGTGTAACTTTTGAGAGGTGACAGTTTTGCCGTAGCTAGCCACGGATGGTTTTGTCACCGCAAAACACATACCTGTATTAGTTTGCTGTATGACCTGCTTCTGATGTGCTGAGTATGAAGATGGAAAGTATGTGCTACAACACAACGACGTGAAATTAATTTTAGAATGTTTCTTTTCTTATCTGTATTTACGTTTTGCAAGTAAGTAACATTTTGTGTTATATTTCGTTAATTTGAATCTTTCAAACAGCAACGACGTGCAGTTTAAGTTCGAAGGGATAGGATTGTTCATAAATCTTTGTTTATCATATTAATTATGAAAATTTACTTAGGCTTAGTTATGAAAGGTAACAAAATTATTTTTAATTGCAGACTCAAAGGTTGTGGTGCAGTGGAAGAAAAGGTGACAACGCCTTAGCTGCGTAATTAATAACAACTTATTATTATTAGTTTAGTATTCGTGTATCTGCGACAAGGTACTGAATATATGATACATTAAGGACTATATTAGTGCGAAATGTAAACAAGCAAGGGGCTTACTGGTCGCAGCTTGTCGCGTGTCAGAGAGTCGATGTTTGCAGGTCGCACAGTAGAGTAGGTGCGGGCGGCTATGTGGGCTAGTAGCGTCGAGTGTTGCCCCGTCACAAGTGGCAAAGTGTTTCCCCGGCCGCCCCCCTCCCCTCCTCCACTCCTGGTCGTCCACCCTACAAAAACTGGACTATCAGTGTCCAGAGGGGGCGGGCGTGGGCGGCGGTGAAGGGTTTTGAAGGCCGCCCGGGGGGATGGTGGGGTCACGGGCTGGTAAAGGGGGACGGCGGCCGGGGTTAGTTTTCTAGGGGGTGAGTGCAGGGGATCTGGGGATCAGGCGATCTCTCCTGTTCCCCCGCCTACCCTTCTCACCCTTGTAGCACCGCCACCCGCTATCGGCATGTTGGTCTGGCCACCGACTGACTCTCTGCTCGGAGAACTTGGTGCGCGGTCGAGACTCGTGGATCGCTGTCCTCTCATAGGGGTGAATTTCGCATCTGCGCTTCCAACTCTATAGTCACAACGTTCTATTACCTGCGTTAAATATTGATCCTGTCATCTTCCTAGCGTCTTTGAAGAACAATTTACTTCGTTATTAAAATATATGCTTTTCATTTATTATTTAAGTCTAGAGGCTTCGGTAAAACAAGCACACTTGTCACCGTAAATGTATGTAAGGTAGTACAGTCATAACATAACCTTAAAATTAAATCTCTATCAAACAGCGAAAATAAGTTAGTCATAAGGGAAATGTAACATAGAAAACATAAAATGGACTCACAGTAACAGTTCTATTTTATTAAATCAAGCAGCAATAGCATCATATGACTCAAGCACAAAGGTAGACTTAAATATGTATATACGATAGGGAATCCTCATATTTAAGGGTATTCATGTGGCCAAAATGCATAATTTTGTATTCGTACGGCATAGTGTTGGTTTTATTGACTTTATTTGTGACTACAATTTCCACTTGTGAAACTTTTTTAGCTCGGTGACGTGTTAAAGTCAAAATTTGAAAGTTACGGGAACGTACGAATAACGAAAACTAACGTACTTATTCGAACGAAATAATTTACACTGAAATAAGATATTATGGACCATTCGCTAAAAGATTCAAAGTTACTTAACAAAGCCCCTTTGTATTTTAAAAAAATTGCCATAAAATAATACAATTATTAGGTATTATTTTTAATTTTTTTAAAAAGTGCAAAGGAATTGTATTGTGCCTTTTTAAATCCTTTAGCATATGGTCAGTGATATATAAGTTCAGTATAAATTATTTCGTTCCAGTCGGTAAGTAGGTTGGTTTTTGTTATTCGAATGTTCCCATATCTTGCAAATTTTGACTTTAACATGCTGCTATCGGAAGATTGTGAGAGCAAAAAAAAATGTTCTATGATTTTATTTCCTCTAATGATGCGTATAAGTGTTGCTACTGTATTTTAAGTGGTCAGTCTGATAAGATACTTGCTTTAGTGCTGACAACCTTACAGGAGCTATTTCGTAGACCATTTTCTCACCAGCTAGAACTTTTCATACAAGGTAATATATTACCTCCAAACTGCTTGACACCGTCGTGGACGCGTAGCGTTTGTGTCGTAATCAAAGCCACATTGCCTTGACACTTATCAGCCTACCCATTCTTCAACTCTAATGAATGTCCACAGATTAAGAATGACGATTAATACAGCCTGACTTACAAAAGCACGAATGGAATATTTGATAGTTGTTCTGTTATGTATGAAACTCCCTACCACTAAAGTCATTATAGCATCTTTCTGGACCAACTCGCGTTGACTATAGCAACGTTGCCATGATGAATCATCAGCGTGTTTTTTTCCTTTATAGCCTAGTGATTTAAAAGCCTGGAAGCAAAACTCAAAACAGGAGACATGAGCTATAGATCACTGTATGGCGTAAGGGAAACACAAACTGTAAATTGCGGCATTTCCCTGTGCTAAAACGTTTATTTATTTCAAATAATTCTCATTCGCCTTTAATTGTGACGATACTCTTCACTCAGGAGTATTTTAAACTATGTATGACAAATTCATAAAATGCATTGTGTGAGGAAGGGGAGCAAATATGTCGTAAATATTAATTCGTGCAGTAAAAATTAAATTTGATCTGTGTGTTAAGTTATGGTGTCTTATAGCATTTTTTCCAATGTAGGACGTTTGGTGAAGTCTAATTTTTGCTAGATGTAGTCATTCCATTGTCAGTGTCAGAAAACGCGTATAATAAGTAGTTTTAGTGTACAACACATACGTGTGTCTTATTTGTCAACATGGATGACAGAGAAGGCTGTTTGTGATGGAGCCGTCTACTGTAAACTGGCTTGTTCCGGCTAGCCTGAGAATAGAAGAGACAATATAAGATATAGTTGTAGCGGTGGCGGAATGGAGACGAGGGAGTAAACAAGAGTGTCTCGAGAAAACCTATCACATCACGGCAATACAATATCTGCTATTCTTCCCCCCCCCCCCTCCCTTCACCGTTGCCGAACTAGGGATTATCCACGTCGTAAAACTCCCACACTGTCGATCCTTGGACTTCACAGGTGACCTCACAGGCAGGAAGGTAGTGTGACAAACCACTGGTTCAGCCATGGTTCCGAAATACATATGATTGTGTATTCTGGAGTGACAAGGATAACGTTTTTACTATGCTTAGGTGAATATTTTTTTCTAGTACTATCATAGGCAGGCCTACTGTAGACATCGTTTCTGTAGTCGAGAGGTTACGGAGCATACCTTTTACATACTAGCTTTCAAAATTCGTCCAGGCTATTTTTACCTGTTTCACTAGCACTCTTGTGTGTCTCTGATAAAGACTTACATTGCTTTAGAGTGTTCAGTAGACCATAAAGGCATTTGACCTTGGTGTGCTCGTACTATTTTTCAGTCACGGCTAGAAATGTGTGCTTTAGATAGAGCTTGTGTGATGTGGCAGTTTCATTGTCTTATTTTTTTTTTCTTTTTGCCTTTACAAGATAATCCTTGAATACTCAGTTACAAATAAATTATTTGTTAAACTGCAAGATGTATTGTAAGTTGTAAAAAAAGTATGTGTTTGTAACATTAAGGCATAGCTAGTGTGTGTACTTGTAATGAGGACAAATCAGAATTTAAATTACTTACTTTATTTTGATCATGAAAACTATTTGTACAATAAACGATAAACATATACTATTACGTGCAGTTATTGGAAATTCTAACGGACGCACCAAAATTTGAACCTGTGTCCTTACACTTTGCCCTTATACGAATTCCACTTGCAAATATTTTTTTAAGACATATATTTCAATTACAGTTTTTTTGTTAACAACATTTATATTCAGCGTATTCCAACAAACTACGTTCTAGAGACGGTGATTCGTATGCAATTTGTAATTTTGATAAACCGGTGATTTTGAATAACTACAAAGATTTTTTTAAGTTTTCTTAAACAGAAAATCCTTGCAAGTTTACAATTTTACAAGAAAATCCGTTGTGCTTTTACAAAGGTTTGTGAAAGTACAAATATGTTCTTTGTAATTTATATTTTAAAAAATCGACAGTTTAAAGTTTTCGAAATATAACTCACAAACATATAGGTTATGTGTCGCAGACATTATCAAATATGAACACTAACAAACATTTTTTATGTTTTGCATTGCTCTTCAATAACAGTAAGTAGTGAAAATGTATTCTTAGCTTTTCAATATTAACGAACCATTTAAATACGAAATTGCCAATTAAATTTTGGACAGAAAAAACAATTAAAATTGAGAGTAGTTGACACGAAGGGGATGAGAGGTTTTAAAAGCATTAAGCAAAGTAAATCATCTCTTAGTAGGCCTACTATCGTGAAGCCTGCGAGTAGCTACAGTTGAAATACACTATTACTAGCACTTTACTTTAATGTTTCCGCCGGCCGCTGAAGCTGACGTATAATTTTAGTGTGAAAGTTTACAGGTTCTTGCCCCGTAAAGTGTTTTGGTTCTAAGTTCGTCCGTTCTACGTACATTTTTATCTGTCATTTACATTTATTTTATTTGGAAGGTCACAGCTCACGGCTCCATGGGATGGTTCGCCATTCCCTTCTACAGTGAGGGGGGTGAAGGGACAAACACCAACATCCAGTCATGAATCAGGGAGGGGCATTAAATTTGCACTTCCCCGCCGGGAATCAAGCCTGTAACCCTAGGCCCCCCGGCAAATGAACATAACCCATGATAATTATTTCAGCCACATAATCGTCGAAATGGTCATTCATTAACAGATGAAGAGACTCCAAATGAGGTACATAGCCGCAAAGTTAGCTGTTCGCTCTCTGTGAAAAGTAGACACGCAATCATTTTACATGGGTAACAGAATGAAAACCGTAGATACACATCTGCCGCCTAACCAGGACTGTATAAAAACCGACGTAAAGGTCTGAGTGAAGTGCAGCTTCATAAGAACAGCAGCAATCGAGTTGATAAAACGAACTAAACATAGCACCATATAGCTGCCGAGGTCATGTGCGATCTTTACTGCCGCTACTCCCTCTGCCGAGTAGACCGCGCGTAAACCTGCGATTCATCTGTAAACAGCTAAACCGTGCCATTCAACAGTCGTCCAGTCATGCAAAACACGACACGCTGCGCTGATTTGGAGAATACTTTGGCAAGAAATATTCTGGAGTTTTTCCATCGCTACAAGGTGCTCCATGTCGCGTGACATATTTTCTCTTTTTGTAATGTTTTCACTGACGTTACTAACGATATTCACTCGCAAACTGTGTTGCAGCGTGTTTAAAAGTAAAAAAAAAAAAGTTTGAAAATTTAAGCTATCCCTATTGGTCAGGATAATTAGGGCCCGGTGAAAATATTTTGCCCCACTTTTTTTTCAGTGTCTTACATGCACACCTGCAGCTCAACTTCATGATTATTGGCAGAGTGTTTTTGTGCAGAGTCGTTATTCATTTGACTGCGTCAATCAGTACACGGATAACTGCCACACATCACGTTTATGATTTGCGGGTTTAACCTTCACACGCTGGGTGTTACGGCATCCAATCACTGACCACAAAGCAGAGATTCAGGTGCGCACGTAAGGCACTGAAACAAAGTGAGGCAAAAATCTTTTTTTGAAAACCACCGGGTCCTAAGGATAATACATCACACGTGCCCGTGTTGCCTGCAGCAAACGTTGTTTATAAATTATTTAATTTAGCTTGAAGTTTCTTTTTCAAGCTTCTCCACACTACATTACTTCTATTGTAACAAAATAAGGGTTTTCCCACTTCACGTCTCGTGGTAAAACACGCGTAACAGGACTATAACAAGTTTCTTGCAAACACACACTCGTTTGTTTACTATACCGCCTCTCGTTTCTGTCTCAGAAACGCAGGAAGAGCGGTAAGCGTCTTTCATACCAACCACGTCAGAGAAGATATTCGAACCAGCAGGGGCAGACCCGTGGCCGGAGGTGGGGTGCCAGGGCGTCCGGATACCCTTTTGACCTATTATGTATAGGCTATTCTTAAAATATTACAAATAAGTGGTACATTCAATTTTTAGTTTAGGAAACACTTTAAATAGCGCTATTTTGCACATTTTAAGGAATTGTCACCCCCTCCCCCAAAAAAAGCACTGAAGCTGGATCCTCCTCTGCGAACCAGGGACCTTCAGTGTCGAAGTTTTGGTGGTCTGGCAATGCCATTCATTTTCATGTGTAATCTTTAGTGTGGATGTACTGGTGAAACAAACACTAGCATACAAGGTTGTAAGCTCGTCAGATCTCTCCCATTGGCCGACAATGTCGTAATGCTTCTGACTAAATAGTTACATATTCAACGTTATAGTGAGGACGTGGTTTGTGCAGTGGCTAGAGCACTCCCCTCCCACCAATACGATCCGGGTTCGATTCCCGTCAGTGCCAGTCCCCGGATTTTCGCATGTAGTAATCGTGTCGGACGATGCCGCTGGTCGGCGGGTTTTCTCGGGGATCTCCAGCTTTCCCCACCCCTTCATTCCTGCGCTGTTTCATACGCACATCATTGTAAATAAATGTATAACTTTATATTATATAATTTATACGACTTATACAGTATGTTTGTACCATTATGTACGGTAAAAACAACTAAAACAAACAAAAATATAAAACCTTTCACCAGCACTTAAGACCTAAATTTGTTAAGTGCTGACCAAAATCTCTTCAATTTCGTTCAACACTAGATTGACCAACCTTCCATAAACCGGTCACATATGTAAATGTCACGCTATAGAGACTCGTGATCAATTAAATCACATGTTGTACTCTGGTATGTATAGGACAGTGCAGTCTACCTAGTCTCTCAGCAAATAATGATGTTGCAGGCCTCCACTAACCGCATTGAAAGAGACTGCATGTAGCAAGCTTCGGTAACGTAGAATTATGAAAGAGTTCCTGTGGCGTGGCATTGCTGGTGTTGGCGTGTAACCAAAGCGAAATTGACTGCTCAAAATAAAATCCTCCGGGCAGACGTAAACGTAGGTTGGAGTTCTAGGGAAGTATGGTTGGAGGGGGGAGGGGATCCACTTCTGCTCCGAGTTCTTTATGAATATCGAGGTGCGATGCTCGCTTGTCCGCGGGGACTCCTGCCGACGTTAATTACGAGGCGTCGTCACCCGGACCGACGCTCTCAAAAGAGTAAGGGTCTCCCTCACAGGAAACGGGGGCGGGAGGGGGAACCTTACAGTCCGAGGCTAAGTGAAAAATAAACATGCTATGGGGGCACGGAGAACCCCTGCAATCCCCTCGCACTCCCCTTTATCCCCTCCCCTACTGCCCTCCCCCCTTTATCAGCCACCTCTTCCCTTTTCCCCGCAAACACCGCCGGAATTCATTACGCCGGAGAAAATCAATAGACTCGAGGAAAAAAAAAAGAATACAAGACGGTGGAGGGTGAGGCGGATTATTACTGGCGGGGGTGTGTGTTAGTGACGAGGATTGGTGAGGGTGAGGGGGAGGGGAGGTTGGACTGTAGCGACCGCGGAGGTTGGTAACTAGATTTTCGCCACCGTATGACCGAAGCCTCTGCGACTGTTTGCTCTAGGCGAGCACCTCAGCTGTGTGTGCGGGCTGTTCGATGCGCGCTCTGGGGTGATTACAAGCGCGTCTAATGGCTGTCTCGCGCTATGCTAATGGAAACATACGTACGATAAATTGCACCGTAAAAATCACTGCAGCGAGAGTGCTGCTTTCACGGGTTAGCTGGAAAACAACCACGGCAGCCAAACTCAACAATGTATAGCAGTGATTTGAGGGCCTTAACATGATATCGAGATGATGAATTAAGTGGTATAATGTGTGTAGGTATGAATATATTTTATCCGGGTTATTACATATGGCATAGTTCAAACACTTGAAAACCAAAGCTGGTTGTGTTCTGCATGTGTAGACATATGCGAAATTCGCGTTATTTTCAGACAGCTGACTAGACTCCAAGTGACTATTGGCGCGTTCGACGTCTCCCGCTGGCCGATATTTTCGTGACTTGCCGTGGAGAATGCTTACACTGTAGAGAGGCCAATCTCTCCAAAGACGTTACGCACCTAAATTGACAACACGTAAAAATTCGTGGCCAATTGAATCGCAAATTATGTTTTGTTATGTGTAAGAAAGTGAAGTTTATTCTGCTGCCAAATGATAACGCGAATTTTGCATGTCTCTATGCATGTGTATTGTGTAGTAGGTTGACAACAAAACACTGCCTAAACCAGGGTTACTTCGCGACGAGAAGGATGACTTAGTGAAACTCAAAACGTTTTACTTTCGGGTTATTTACGCAAGAAATAACTGTAGGGAAGAGACAAATTTGTGAGTTTAGCCACCTGTATTTTGTTCTGTCAGGCCCCGTCTATTCATTCACTGCCTGCTGTTCGGGTTAGTAGCAGCTAATGGACGAGCTGCTGCGGTACGAGTATACACGTGACAGTGTATTTCAACATGCAGGTTATTCAACTCATGAAATGTACCTTTTCTTAGAAATAAGTAACTCTGTTTGAGTATTTATTTGAGTATTATAAATTATATATAGGATATTCAGAAATAACCGCATTATAAGCACACCACGCTGGGCTAAATTGCAGACGAACATGTTTATGGCAAAATGTAAGATTACATTTTAAATACACAATGTGGCAAAATAGCACTGTTGTTAGTCCGCTCTTGCGCTCCACAGATATCGTACTTATCTAACAACTACTGTTCTGGCCTGCAGGATAAAATACCGAGCAGTCCAAAACATTATACTATGTTTACTAGACGTAACATACATAAAAATTACCTGGACGTGGAGCCCAAGAGGAGACTTTCTCCGTGCAGTGTTGTCAAATTTGCTCCTAAAATGTCGTTTTACAACATTTCGTCACTAACATTTTCTTCTCCCATTCAGCCCAGGAGCCACGTGGTGTGGTTGTTTCTGGACACCTTGCATTAGAGAAGCGATTAAAAAAAATTAAACGATACGATCACCAAATAAAGATTTTAAGAGGCGCAAAGTGCACGCCGAGTTGTCACGATGTAACCCCGGCTTACGGCACTGGAGTGGAAATGTTTGGCCATAGCGTAAGTGTGAATATGAGGTGAAAATGGCGCAGTGGCGAAATGCAAGGGTGGAGATACGTCTTCCTCGTGGGAAAACCCTACTATACACCTGAACACGTGGACCACATTGATATGCCTACGGGAATCAGCCATTGCTATTACTGAAGCCGTGTTTCTGGAGAATTAGTTCCTCGACTGTTAAACGCTTCTGGCTAGAGATATACCTCCGCCCACAAAGCAAGTGAGATAAAGAGACGTAGCTCAATGTTATTTTCCAGACCCCTTATTTTGGCCTATGAGGTAGGTATTCTTGCCAACCTAACAGCGTCACATTATTCCGTTTTCAAGTTTTTAAATTAAACACTTATTCTTGCTAATTATAGTGAACGCTATTTTTATTCGACGTAGTTTAACGATTTTCAACAAGTTCACATATTAGAAATGTAAAACAAGAAATTTAGCAACTAAATACAATGAATGGTATTGAATATGTGGGTTGGCTAACATGTTTATTAATTGTTTAATTTTTAGTATTTTTTTGGAAGAATATGAAGTTAAAAGCCTTCGAAAATTATCAAGTTGCAATAAAATAATTACTGCATAATTATATCGACATGAACAAATGCCTGTAAGCCCCTAATTAATAATTAATTAAACATAACCTCACTCGTGTGAATATACGCACAAATTAAATATACGACAGTTATAAACACGAATTACTATCTGAAAATCACAAGGCACTACATTAACGGTTATAGAATATATTGGATTG
Organism: Medauroidea extradentata; assembly: GCA_003012365.1. Classification (NCBI taxonomy): domain Eukaryota; kingdom Metazoa; phylum Arthropoda; class Insecta; order Phasmatodea; family Phasmatidae; genus Medauroidea; species Medauroidea extradentata. Next base: position 29,249 of record PNEQ01103279.1, on the reverse strand, counting down.
CAATATATAGCTCCTCGCTGCAAGTGAAGAACCCTCACTTGTTCACACGTAACCTCAAACTTTGTGGCATTTCATTGCGCGATTGCAGCTTCTATTCTAGCTAATTGATTGTATACATATCGCGTCTAAGGAAGCGCACAGGATGGACTGAGATTGAAATTCTTTATTTGTGGTGAAATAATGACATTTTAAACAAATCACAACTTATATTTTGCACTTCGCATTTCACTTCCACGTGGCATCCCTTCCTACCGGAAAATACAAAATGACATCGGCTGGTCCAGTGCAGCCAATGTGATGTGTATGGTACAATTAGAGATTAAGATATCGGTATTCAGTAAGTAACTCAATATTTGTAATAAAAAAACTTTAAAATTCAGAAACAAATATTTCTATACTAATTATTACTTTAAAATATTCTTATATGACAATACGGACAGCAAGGGTTTAATGTTTTCAATGTTGGTGAAGTCAAACTACCCTATATTTTTAAGGACCTGATATTCCCTATGAAGCTTCGTCCCCCTGCCTCCGCCTACCAGTCTAATTTTTCCAAAGACAACTCAGAGCTGTGTATCGTCATTGCTTATCACCGCTTGCCTTCAAACACACCCATACATCGCCTCTGGTTTCATTATTTTTTTTTATGTTAAGAGCTTATGCAGGTTATGTGTTTTGTGCAGCTAGTATATCTTTGTATCTTGTTGTCAACACAACGATATAAAGTTGGTGGGCTTTGCGTCTCGTCGACAGCGAAGTCGTAGAGACGGTTATCCACACCTCGACGTAATGATGAGCACAGGGAAAGGAGGCGGTCATGACATGTATAAAGGAACCGCCCCAGTATACGTCTGGAGCAATTTCTGTAAACTACGGAAAACCGAAATCAGGATTGTCGGAGCCGGTGATCGAACCCGGGTTCTCCTGAATACGAGTCCAACTTGTTATTGGAAAATTGTGGCATGTATAGAGATCCGTTGGCATTATAATGCATTACAGAGAAATTCCCTACTAATAAACTGTGTTGGTAATAAATTTTGTAAAATTTTTTGTATGTTTTTCCTTCTCTCCCAAATTATTTTTCTGTGTTCGTGTAATGCAATTCTCTGTATTATGCAATAAACACGTTGATCGTGAATTTATGTATGCAACCTGCTTGTGTTACTCAGTTTACAACCATACCACCTTTATGTGCAAGATTCTGAGGTTTCGATTATCATGATAAAAAATGAATTGGCCTTGACTGCAGTGTAGTTGATCGAAAATAATACTGATTGCAATAATGACACGCTATTTTTGTGTGAAGTAGCAGTCTTCCGAGGTTGTGTTATTGTAATCTGGTCGAACAAACACTTAGCTAATTTTGATCATATTATTTATTATAATTTACTTTGTGGCACTGTTAAGTTTAACTACGGTGGATGAAATGCTCACAGTGCAACATCTGCAACACGATTTATTTGTGTTTTTAGGCCTGCGTGTACCGACATATTTAGGTAGATGTCGGCAAGCATGTTTATAGAGCGTGGAATCTCGTTATTTCTTGCCTCTAGAAGTGCAGAAGTCTCATATCGGGGAATTGTACTGATGACGTTGGTATAACTACTTTATAGTGGTTTCCCCCTTCTTTTTACCGCAACTGCGAGTTATATCGTGTAAACACCCTTGACGGCCTTGTATTTCGGCACGAAACAAGCCAGGATACAATTCATCTCGAATGCATTAGGTATCTGTATTGCGGGAAACAGCTGTAAACAGAACCGCGGCATGTTCGTTTGCAATTTTGATTGAAATCCAGTTTCTTCGCGTGGGAAAGTAGCTGTTTGTGGGGGTTGATCATTTATGCGGCACGCTTCCACGGCCGACCGCGCCGCATAAATTATTCGCCCTTTTATAGACACGTCGTAATTTTTACAGTTGCGGTTATTTTCTAGGCTGCTTCAGAAGTTGCGTGCTTTTCAGCCCTTGCAACGCGAGAAGTTGGGGGTGGGATGGCAAAAAAAAATTGGCACCTAACATTTTTATAACTGGTAGTAGCACGAGGGTTCATCAATACTTAAAGAAGGGGAAGAAATGAGTCACGGGAAAAAATACAACCCACCACCCCTGATCTCTCCCTGTTTCGCCCCCTTTTTTTCCCCCTGTTGCGTATTTAGCCTGGCGTAAGCCAATAACGTACGCAGACTACGTCGAGTGTGTATGCTTCCAAAGAAGTTTTGATGGGATTCCTGTCGATAAGCTTGCTGACTAAATCTTTTTTTACCTTTTCCTGTACCTTGCTATATAACTGCACCTGCACGTGTAATCTAGATCAACGTTTGCGTCTCTTTAGTCATTTGCAGCTGCGCTCACGTCTTAAGAACTCAACTGCTAGTATGTTTTGATGTTAAAATACACTTAAATTATTTTAATCTGTATGAGCTACCTTGTGTCTTGCTATAAGCTTTGAAACAAAACTGATTTGTTGACATTTCAGTACTTCAAAATGTAGTTAGTGTTAGCAAGTTTCCTACTGTTATTATATGTGTCTGCCTCTTGCAGGATGTACTGCTACTGCTAAGCAAACATAATGTTGTGTTTCCTCCGTATCATTTGTTGTTGCCAGGTAGGGCTGTAATTGTCGAGAACTATACAGAATGATGCGCTAGTTGTCACTACAGCCACTGACAAGCTGTTCTACAGGCGACGATTATTAGTGAGTGCTCGCTGAAGATTCAGTAACCAAGTAGCCAGGAAATATGTCGTGGTCTCTGGTGTACGGTGAGTTTATTACGAGTGTATAGTTCCGAAGAATTCGCAACCCTATACCAGGCAACAACCCACAAGCCACTCCCAGATCTGCAGTCTATAGCCTATATGGACAGGGTACATTGACACACACTAAAAATGTTTTCTTCACATCAAAGACATAAACGTCTTTGCTTTCAGTCTGTTAAGATTTCAGTAAAGAAATCTTACTGTACAACAAAATGAAGCTTTAAAAAAACATATATTTGGTGTTGTTATTTTTTCTTTAGAACGTTTCCTTTGAAAACGATTTTTTTAGCAAATAAAAAAAAATAGCTTGAAGGTTATCACTAAACAAATCCAACTATAGCTTTGCCGTAAATGTTACCGCTGAACGATTTAATGACATAACAATTTTGGTTAATATTAATGTATAATTAACACGTAAAATATTGCTTTTTTACAACGCTACTTTACAGGGATTCATATTTAAACTAACTCTTTTCTTTGGCTCTAAGGTACAAATAAATATGTACACAAAAAATTTTATCTTCAAGAAAGTATGTACGTATAAATTTAAAAACTCGCACTATATTCAAACACACAATCATATACATTTAAACTGGCACACACACGCACCTTAAGTGTGTGTATGCATAAACTGCGCTGTACTAAGGTAGTATAAATATATATATATAAATAGCATGTGTTCGTTCTCCTTGTGGAGCTTTCTTTATGTGGGGTACGTTTATATGAAAGTCAGGAATTATAATGTTCTAAATTACTATAAGTTTTTTTTTGTGTGCTAACAACTCATACTGCGGTGACCTTCGTCGTACACATCATAGCGTAACAAAAAATAAAATAAAAACATAATTTTACTGTGACGGCTGGTATTAGCTGTAAGTCCGTTTACAATACAACTTATAAATTTAACAACAGGCCCGATATTCAAATGTTTCTAACACAGTTTTACAAAGCAATATGAGTCGCTAAGGTGCTGAACATGTTTGTCCACTGTGTTCGTTCAAAGCTACTTCTCGCGTTGCGGTTTTACTGTTGCTTGAACACTCATAAATGACAGTAAAAGGCCATCTTTCTAATGCATTGCAAGATACGCTTAGTATGTAAGTTTTCGAACACTCTAAATCTGAATTAGTAAATATTCACTGATTCACAATGATGGATGGAGCAGTTTCAACAATTTGAATCAGTGACAAATAGTCACTTTTTAATTAGTGAATATTCACTGATTTCCTTTAAGAGTGCCAACATATCATAAGTGAATCAGTGAATATTCACAATTTTTTCCAGTTGTTTTCAAATAACTGTTTTCACTTATTGATTCAGTGAAAAAATACTGGAAAATCTGTGGACATTCACTAATTAATTTGTGGAATGTTGGCAAGCTTTATCGGAATCAGTGAATAGTCACCGATTTCACAGTGGTTACTCACTGATTCAATTTGTTGAAACTGCCCCATCCATCGGCGCGAATCAGTGAATATTCACTAATTCTGATTTAGAGTGAAGATTCTGGACCGCACACGATACACACCGAGCAGACGACATTATCATCCTAACAATTAAGCCAAACTCAAGTCCACTAATAGCACAGTTGTTTTATTTATCTTTGTGTAATTAATTAACAAGAATGTTATGCTGCATAAGTTTGTTATGCTCACTGTCACGTAGTTATTATGATGTAAACTATTTTAGTTACTTTATTTTTTTTTTGCTAAATTATTGATGTAAAATTGACTGTACTGTTATACGTATATTTGTTGCAAACCGGCCTTTGGTTGAACTCTACGTGGGTTTACAAATAATAAATACATATCCGCACTGAAAGAAAAGGTATTGTAGGATGGGAACCATACTTCTGTTAAAATAGGGACAGTTCTGTTGCCAGTACTGTCTTGATTGTTCTTACAACGACGTATCAATATGTTCTACTGTAAAATAAAGTTGTTCGTTGCTCATCATACAGAACAGATTGTTACAGGAACATTCCAGGTAGTACCGACAGCCGTACTGGATTGTTGTCCTTATTGTAACATGTGTATGGTAACGAAAACAATACTTGTATTTCAGAGTGTGGCTCAACAGTAACGAGTCGGACTCTCGATAGGGAGGTTCCTAGTTCTAATCCTAGCCATCCTGATTTCCGTTTTCCATGATTTCCTGAAGTCGAACGTAGATCATGAGACACTTTTCCTGTTCTATGTCCTTGTGTAACTGTGTGAGTAACAATCTCTAATGGCAGCGCTGTTGGCGAGACGAGAAGTTCATTAACTTATAATAAATAAACAATATACACATGATACTAAAGTAGGTACCGTAAAGTGGGATAATTTGCACCACAAGTTTTTGCAATCTTTTAAAATAAGACTTTACCACTCACTACTTAAATTCTAAGCAATAATTTTTTGATGTATGTGGTATCTTAACATTTTCATATTAAATACAATTAATCGGGTGGAACAAAATTACCCAAGCGGGTGCAAAATATCTCTATTTTACGATAGCACATGCCATTTTAATGTTAGTTATCTCATTTGCGCTATGTACTTCAAGAACTATAAAATATGAATTTTTTAAAATCTGATAATTCACGTTTCAAGTAACGAATTTTTGACATAAGTTATAAATAAGCCTACTTTTTTTTTTACCAAACGACTATATTTGGCGGCATTTGTCTCGCTGAAGGCCAGAAGCTGCGTATCATCGACTTCATCTTGCAAGTCATACGGCATTTCCACCGGCAATTTGCATCTTTGGATATTTCTGCGTTAACCATTTTCTCTTATCCTGCGGTGGTAAATATGGAGCTGTACTGCTCATTTCTAGCCCTAGTACACAAATAAATCGCGCAGAAATTTTTGTATCTAAGACATTGTAGTTTAAATATTAGTGGTTGATCAAGAAAAAAAAACTTTGAAATAAAATGGTAAAATGAAACTTTAAAAACGTAGCACGTTCTTTCATTTTTTAAAATACACTTATAGAATAACTATTACTAGTGCATTGTATTTTCAGATCAATAGTTTCCCACCACGCATGTAGGCATATATATATATATATATATATGTGTGTGTGTGTATGTGTGTGTGTGTATGTGTGTGTGTGTGTAGATATATATAGATAGATAGACACACACACTCACCCGTGTGTTGTTTAAAGCCTGGGCCACTCGCCATTTTTATACAAGGATTTCTCGAAAACTGTTCATCTGAGAATGTTACGAAATTACGAAATTTATATATTGAGGAATGCTGCGCTATGTCATTTTTCAACTAATCGTTTACAGCTTGTTGTTAAAAAAAATGTATGCAAGTATTGGGGGAGGAATACGTTTCTATAGTTACAAGTGATATATTTCCAAACACATCTTTAAGTGTAAGAAGTCCATAACCTTCTCGCTTGTGGGTTTTCTCCAGTCTCTCCCGCTTCCACTGCTCCTTCATTCCGACGTTGCTTCAAATTCATCAACGCAGAAAACACCGCTGTTTAGCGCTCGCCATAAATCTCTTCACCTCGATGCTTAATCTCAAACACCCAGTCTTTTTAACTAACAGCATTAGATTGTTTTTCTGCCAGATGTAACTCCAGTAATATGCAACCAAAGGGAAAGTAGTACTACAGTCTCGTCGTATATGTTCGTTAAGGAAAGACCTGCCCGTTCGGTGGTTGAATTCACTCGCAATATGTACACTGTAAAAAAAAAACTTCCTAAAATATTTAGGAAGTAATTAACCTAAACGCATTACGGGACAGTTACCACACTTCCGCCTTGTAAATATGCAAACTTTTACAGTTGTTACAATACAAGCCTGGTAATTTTTGTATACGCTTGACTGTTTTCTAAAAAAGTTTAGGAGTGCTACCACAGATGTTAGGGAAACAATTCTACCATACCTACTTTCTTAGTGCTCTTATACGAAAGAGTGGCAAATTCATAATGAATTTTTTTGAGTGTCGAGAGAGAACGTGCAAGCAATTATGTGGCGTACCCACTCTAAGGTGGGGTTCACCCTGCGTCTTGAATTTACCATTTATAATTCATTACAATATTTTCATTGAAATTACAAGTGTGTGTGTGTGTGTGTGTGTATATATATATGTGTGTGTGTGTGTGTGTGTTTGTGTGTGTGTGTATAGCAAGAGAGAGAGACTATACTATAGTGTTCTAAGACTATACGAATGCCTTCGGAATTAGTCACCAATTTTAACATACGCGCTACGTGATGACTCTGAAAAGGCGAGAAAGTAGCCTTTTTATAATTTAAAATTTATCTATGACTAATTGCGTTATCGGCATTGGTAAGATATTATGAATTTACGAGTTCGTAGAAAATTATTGTATATTACTGGAGTGCGATAATGATACATTTTTATTAAGTGTATGTAAACAAACAACCATTTAAAAAAGCAAATTAAAACTCTGCGTGTGATGCCACTTCATTGTATCAGACGCATGTATGCAACCCATATTAACCCCGCAGTTAAATCAGCGCTAATCTTACTATACTTATAGCAGTGAGTAGTCACATATATAAAAATTATCCTTGTGTTTTTTTAATATACAGTCGGTATTATTTGAACTAGGTTCTCCAAAGTCATGTGTAAGGAATGGTTTACTACATAATATTTAACATAACGTTTTTTTCTATCGCGTTCATAATAAAATCGTTTGTTACATTTGATTTTACAGAGAGCAGCTCGAAAATGAACGGCCTTATATTAATACATTCCAAATTTAATTTTCATGTGCACAATATTTTATTGCTATAATCGTAGTAAAATAGCCTTGTTTTAAGTGAGGTTGCATGGGTGTGCCTGAAACATTGGAACAGTGGTGTTCTCGGTTCGGCGACAATTCCCGGCAGGGCAGTGGGGAGTTTTTCCACGCTGGTGTACGCCACAAGAGGGTGGAAAGAGCCAGCTTTGTGTGGAAGAAGGTCGGTGTATGTAATTACGTGTGGAAGTGCCGGAGACACGGGGGGAAAAATCGATACGACGTGGTCGGCAAATCAAGCCGTGCAGTTTGTTCTCAGCTCGTGGCGTCCACTTCTCAGGAGCTTCGTCGAATCACGTGTCAACGGCGAGACGGTTGACAGTATTGAGACATTTATGAGGCGGTTATATTAAGTCACGAGGTTACCATGGGTAGGGAAATATTTCAGCGTAATGGAAGCATTCAAATAATAACCTGAGTAGGGTTAAGTCACGAGAGCCTTTATTTCTTGCAGGCATTTAGACGTAACCTGGTGATACACAAGAATTGATCACGTGACTCAGCGAACATGCCTAACTTAATATAACCGAATATGGTAATTTCCGCAGTTTGTTTGCTTATCCTGCCCCGTCACTGTGAAATCAACTGCGAATTAAGATGTTTCAATTTTTTTTCTCTCTCCTCCAAAAAATCTACGTACGCGAGGAACAGTTTAGACAAATTTCTTGCTGCACAATAATAAAAATAATAATTCTCCATTACATAAAGTCACATTACATTTAAATAATTTGATTTCCGTAAAAACGTATAGGTACCTTAAGAGCGAGTGTTAGACAATTTTATTGTATTTTTAGTGTTTGAGCCATAACATTTATTTAAATTGTGTTATCAAAATTTTCTCTTCGACAAAGCGTAGGATATATTCTGGATAAACTGCTTGACATACATAATAAATGAATATTTCATTAATTAGTCATGCAGAGTCATTGCAAGAGAATTCTTGAAAATTAACCTAAAATTCTCTGTGCGGCTAATATTGCTGTAAGATCTAATAGGTTTTTTTACACCTTAAAAAGTGTGAGCAAATTAGGATTTTTCGTACGCAACGAAACAGTGGGATATTTTTTTTCCATTTGCATACCAATAACTTTTTTTTTCCTCAATGCAGAAATTGTTTGTGTTGAAAGCAATATCGTGAATGGCGATTGAGCCCAACCTAATATAATCTAACGTGTAAATTATATCCGTTCTCTCGCCTGGATTCCGGTATAAACAGCACCCTTAAGAGTGCTTGGTAGATAAATGAACTTTGAAAACATCAATTGATTTCTACGCTTTTTTCGAAGCCAATATGGATAAAATACTCAATGACAATCCTATATAATGGTATTTGCCAACTTTACGAGTAAATATTTATCCAAAATTACTAATTCGTTACACGTGTTCTCTTGCGCCGCAGTTAAATGCACGAGGTACCGGCGTCAGAGATTGTGTCTCAGAAGTTCGTAGCACTGGAAACAAATTTGTTTAAAACGTTGGCTAAAATTATTGTCTAGGATTGCTATTGTTTAATTTTCGCAAATTGGCTTCAAGAAACCTACAGTTATAGATTAATACTTTTAGCGTTGAATTGTGTACAACGCCCTCTTAATCTTAGATATGATTACCAGAACTTCTGTGTATTAAACCGCATGTACTGCTCTGCATAAAGTTAATTTTCTCTGCTGGAACAATGTCTAGGCCTAAGGTATCGCTCCGAGGTATATTTTATAACTCTCTTCAAATGGTACTACTGCATGGAGCTAATTAAATATAATGTTTTGTACATGGCTGTCGCGACCGTAAGGCTTTGAAATAACATAATGTTTTATGTAGCTTTAATACGAACTTTAAGGTACCTGGGTTTTCGCAGTATGTCACGATGGTTTCCGTAGTAACAAGTTTCAGGAACTACGAAAACATTTTTTAAAATTAAATATAAATTTTTTTGAATAAGTAGACATATACCTTGTGGTTCTTGAAGGAGAAAGAAGACAGCGATACATAAATAAGAATTTTGAATTCAATATGATTGTATAACTTATAATGAAAGCAGCAGCAGATATCGACAAGAATACGTAATCTTAAGAAACTTACCGCCAAAACTCCAGCCCACGTTATTTGGACAAACTGTAGTAGGAATGCGTTAAACAATTGTATCAGTAAAAGTATTTTATGTCATTTAAGTGTATTCAAATCTGTGGTGAGCAGCGCCGCAGTACGTGTGTAGGACAGGTTGTATAGAAGTAGACTCATAACTATAGGGACTGGAAAATTTCGCGAATTGAATGACCTGTAATTGTGCTATGCATACTCAAGCACTGTATGTTCGTTCATTGTTTGCTGTTCCACCGAGTAGCAGATAGTGGACAAATAGTTGGGGCTTGAGTCAATGGATTCTAGCCTACAGGACACAGGTCATTGAATTCGCGCAATTTTCCAGTCCCTATTCATAACATAATGTCAGTGTCGTTCGTCTGGGTCCATGGATGGTTAAAAACTGAAACGTGGAGACAGGGTTATGGGAGAAAATCGAAACCACGGTGAGCTACGGTATCTTCCTCGAATGGCGACAGTGACACGTGCAACCAAACTTGGCACTTCTAGAATATTTTTGCGACTGTGTAAGTAGCACGTGATGATGCAAACACAGACACTTTCGGCGTTTATATTGCAACTTTTAAGTTTTGTGGGTTGTTATTTCACACCTAAAAAATAATTATTTCCGCCACGAAATGTCAACTATTGCATCCAGGCGTGACATTACGCAACATTGCTTGCTTCTCCAGCTTTTGATAGTCCTAAGACACGGTGTGATTTCTAGAAACTTTATCATCTTCCGTAGTATTTTTAATTATAATGTCAGTATGCCCTATGACGTAGCTTCTGTGTATTGTTGGCCATATGTAATAGTTTCGTAGCGTTTCGTTCTTGACTAATGGCTCTGTGCGTCAGTTTAATCAACGATGTGTGAATACTCTTCGTAATCAAGGTAGACCTATGTTACAATTTTGTTCGAATAGGTTACTCGTACTGTTAAACAGTGAGCAAAAATACACACGTATTGTCCTGTTTTGTATCATACTAGCTTCAATAAAAATGATTTGTTGACAGTCAGAGATTCTAAATATCCTTGTCTCGAAATGTACTTAACACTCGATGTTGTCTTGAGTACGTTAAATAACAACGAATCTTCAGGAATGCTCTAAAGATGAGTAGCCATAATGCGTGATTGGGAAGGGGTTGTGAAGTGGCGTTGTTTTCTAGTGTTGATTTCTTGTTATTTTCAATAGTGTCAAGCCCGGCCGTCGATTAAAATATTTCTGACACTCAAAAATTCAACTGTTATGATCGTGGTAGAATCTAAGTTTCAAATATGTTTTTCTTTGTCTGAAATATCGAGTTTTTCAATAAAACTGAAAGTTCTGTTATTACAGTAAACATGTCGTGTAACTTCCAGTTGCGTACAAATTAACGAGCTTTAGAAACATGCTTGTTTCCGAACGTATCATATTTAAAAAAAAAAAAAAAAAAATTATGCTGTTCTATGTGACAAACATACGTAGTCATTGTTTACGTTTAACAGTTCCTAAACTTTTCACTGTGTATTTATTTATTCCTGTCAGAAATACCATTTTGTACGTATACAAACATACAAACGCTAGCTACATCAATTGTGGAAGAAAACCAGATGTACAGGTGTGGTGTAGTATTGGTGTTGTATGTCCGACTACTAGATGTTCTTTGTCCAGTAACGGGTGACGTCAATGCACTAGGGGTGTCTGCAACGAGGTCGTCCATAGTGCATGTTGAATGATACAAGGTGCACGGACAGAGATGTTGGGTTGTCTATTGTTCTCCACAATCACAAAGAGATTTTCGATGTTAATATTGGTTTGGTTTGTAAATGTAATGCATACAGTTTTGCGCCTTATAATACTAATTGTACAGTACATTTAGACTTTTTGAGAAATATTTTTACATTTGATGTTTTAATACGAATGTAATATTGTAGCCTATTGTAAAGTAAGCCCTAATATAATCTCTGAACAAAATTGAGGGCGCACTGTGGTTTTTTCCAAATTGCTGCATGAATATCTTTCTTGAATGTACAGCACGCGACTGCGACTTCTACCGCAGATCCCATCAGGTTCATTTTTTGTTTCCTGTGCTGGAATGTTGAAGATCACGCGGGTCGTGGTGAGTGCAGCCCGATTATTGGAGACCCTGTCGGACTCGGCAACAGTGCATTATGCAGATGAACGCAAGGCCGTGGACGGTATGAAGGATTGAGACGGATCACCGTCGCCGAGCGTTTTGTCCCGTTGGAAAATGGCGTCCTTTCAAGCCCCCTTTTCCCAGCCCAGAAAACTTGAAACGCACGGGGACACCCCTATCCCCTTTCCACACCCTGGATCGCCTGAAGGCTTTGTTTGCGTTTGTATGTTTTTGATTGATTCGGCGAGGAAGATGTGGTGGCCTTCCTCCCTTCCAAGTCGGATCTCGTTTCATAGTCTAGTCATCCATCATCGTAGGTGGTGGTGTAGTGGCCAGGCCAGCTAAAGGGGGGTAAACAGCTGACCTTCAGGGCGACTGTTCCTCCTCATTTTCCTCCCCCTTCATCTTGCATGCATCATCAAACCCGCCGACGCGCCCGTGTGTATGCGCCACTCCATGACAGACACTCCGCACCTTCGCTGCTCGCACCCTCTGGAAGCTGCCTATTCTTCCGCTGGAGATGCGGTGGCGGGTGTGTGTGCCCTTTCCGCAATATTCCGGAAATTTTATCCCACTCGTCGATGTCCTACCCAATCGCATAATTCCTGAAAACAGAAACAGTTTGAGTAGTTTATTTACAAGAATGTGACCTAGACTGTACAATAACAGAGTTACGGTAACATACCTTCGAACATTTACGTTAGCTGTTCTGGGTGAATATGCTCCAGTTTTAACCATTCTTGGCAACAGCATCTTTATGTAGTAACGACCGCATTAGGTTCCATATCACCCTCCCTCGGGAAATTTTGAATTTTAAGGTGCAAAATGGTTAAATTTTGGTTGTTTCCCAGTTATAAATGTATTTAGTAAGTGATATTGTCTAGCGTAAATTACTATTATTTTACACATAACCAAAAAGTGGGGGGAGGGAACCACATACTTCCCCCCCCCCCACATATGAGTCGGGAGGGGGCAAGCCCCTGTTGCCCCCGCGTCTCCGGCGCCACTGGTCACGTCGAACCCCTGACAAGAACTATTAACTATACCATCTACCTCACTGTCATTCAGTGAAGCTAAAACGCCATCGAATCAGTCTCATAGATTATGCGGTGAAATTGCCGTGACGAGTCTACGTACCTTTTGGGTTTAAACGAAACACTAGTTCACCTTTTGTTAGATGACTTACTATTCGAAACCGTCTAATTTCTTGTCTTGAGAAAATAATAGTTATCACGGCAAAAACCATTTTAAGCCAAACTGCCAAACATATTTGTGGCGTCTGTTCTCGTTTAAGTTGAAAAAATAATAATTATCGCAAAACTATATAAACAGTGGAAGCATAGACTTAAGTTAGTTAACTGCTTTTTACTGTTTTTACTACGTGCAAATTTTTTATTTGACACACCATTATGAGAAAAATGTGCGAGTTAAAATTGTTTCGTAAGAGGAAACTGTACTCAAAAGTATAATCTACAAAACTAACAGTATTTCATAAAAATATGAAGTTATGATTTTGTCCTACTTGAATACCCTTAATCTGTTCTCCGCTGGAGGCGCTCACTGCCGCCGCCACTTTTTGGATCCCCTGCCACTAGGACCAGCGGACCAGGTGGCTGGCCTGTCTAATGAACCCGAGAGTTTGCATGCTCTTATAAGGAAGTAGCTTTTCGCGATCTGATTGGCGTCTAAATGGACGCCCGGCGCAGGGTCACATTTACCTGGGTAATTAATAGTCGGAGGCGAATAGCGGCTCGTACCGCGGCGGAAACCAGTTGTACCGCAGGGCCGAGGCAGCCCGGCCTCTTTGCCACAGCGATGCCAACCAATAAATTGCCACAGACATGCCGACGCGACGGCTTGCTAAAACGTTAACTTTGCTGTCACGTGCTGCCAAGACGAGGAACTCGAAATGCACGGATTTAAATGTTAAATAGGGACAGGAAAATTTCGGGAATTCAATTACTTACATGCTAGAACCCATTGTCCTGTGCTTACTCACTCCCTGTATATTCGTTCATTGTCTGCTGTTCCCTGGGTAGCAGCTAGTGGTCAAATGGCCGTTCCTTGAGTATGCATAGGTAGGGCCTGGTAGTTTTCGCGAAAAGATTTTTGCCCCACTTTGTTTCAGTGTCTTACGTGCACACCTGCAGTTCAACTTCGTGGCTATTGACAGAGTGTTTTTGTGCAGAGTCGTTATTCATTTGACTGTGCCAATCCGTACTCGGTTAACTACGACACATCACGTTTGTGATTTGCGAGTTCAACCTCTAGACGCTGTATGTTAAAGACATCCAATCACTGACCACAAAGCAGAGATGCAGGTGCGCACGTAAGGTATTGAAACAAAGTGCTGCAAAAATCTTTTCGCGAAAACTACCGGGCCCTATGCATAGGAAAGTTTATTATAACATGCAGGTAATTGAATCCGGGAAATTTCCCTGTTCCTAATGTTCAATTATTTTCTGTGGGACTCACTCTCCTTTCACGATATCGCTTTCGGACGGAAATATTTTCTGCATTGAGATAAAATTCTTGCTGCTAGCATTAAAATATTAAAATATATATGAGTAGGTGTTTTCGAGTGTTTTTGAGAACGAAAATACTTAAATTCTTACAGGTTTCAGGGCATTGAAAAATCATCCGTTCCAACTCTCATACGTAATTTTGTACGTGGCAAGTTATTTTTAATTCGAGTTGCCTTCTTTCAGTGAAGAGTTTTCGTAGTTCCGACTTCGTAAGTGAACAAATTTTCTCATGAAAATGGAAATTCATTGGCAGTGATTTTGTTTTGTAAAATTTTGTGCGGGAACTGCCTAAGGGACTCATCTCACTAAAATCTTAAAGTTCTGTTATGTTCGTGTTTTGCCAGGAAGCTACTAGAGAAGTAGGTTTTAGCAAATGTTATTAAGTTTAGATCTCCAGCTCAGTTAACATAAGATTTTAAAATGTTTGTTGCAATGGGAGTTTACAATTGGAATTTATTGGTTTGTGGACATACGCAGCAACGGCGTATGTCCACAAACCAATTTACATAGTATGCTAAAATTTATTTCATTGTATTGCTAAGAAACTTATCTTTGGACACTAAATTTTTTTCCTTGGGGCAAAATATGTATACGCAGAATTACAACTCTAATTATGTGTGTATTAATCCCGAACAAGTTATGTGTGTGCCTATCGATGATCTCCAGTTTTAGTTCTTAAACCTCCTCGTAATTACTTGTTTTTTATCGTAGAAAGTGACAGCAAATTTAATTCTTAAATAAATCGTCGGCTGGAATGTAAATTATATTGGCTGGGTTCTTCTGAAAGTCATTCCAAATGTTGGTACTTTGTGGTGGTATTCCAGTGCAACTTTTCCTCCTCATGCAGTGACTGATCAATGACGGGAGGTTCATATATCGTGTGACAGTCCGATCAAGAAGTGCTTCGCCAAACCCATTGCCCCGTGCGTCGCTGTTCGTATCGGTAAAAATGTGAAGTCTCTCGCCGCTCCGAAATACGTCGCCCGTAAATCAGTTGCCAGTGAACCGTGGCATGTTCCGGAGGGAATATTTCAGTCGTGGTTTTTCATGAGGTTCCTGTCGCTTTCGTAATATGAACTGCGTGTGCGTGTTGTGTTGCCAGAGCGACTGATTTCGCTGTTTGAATTTTAATTGCTTCCGTCAGTCGACTTCACCGCTGCATGTGTGACATGGTGCGGTATTCGCTGTCTTGCTCCGATATCTTTGATTGTGCAATTATTATGTTTATAATACACACACACATATATATATATATATATATATATATATATATATATATATATATATATATATATATATATATATATATATACACACACACACACATACACACATATTAAAACACACCCACTTGCTCTCCACTACTCAGATTTCACGTAAACGCGTATTTACAGGAAGGTTTCTCGTCGTACTTCAGCCCTAGTTGACACGCAAATTATGTTACATTTAACTAAAAACTGGTACGTTGTATCGTAAACTTAACAAAAGAGCTCAGCCATTTGTTCACGACACAATGCGTGAGCCCTCGACGTAGGCATGTGTATCGGTCTGACAACCTTGCTTACAATGCACAATTTTATAAGTCCACCAGTTAGTACATTGAAGTGCTGTAGTCCATCTCTGACTAGTTGGACGTATTCTGGTATAGGCCGTTCACGATAAAGTGAACACTGCATAAAGTTTTCTTTCAGCCGTTTTGCAGCCATCTTTACTATTATTAATTTGAAAACTTCCATGTAACTAAAAATCAGTGTAAACACTTCAACATTCTCAAAAGTTAACATCTATTGGTCCAATAAAACGTATTTTTAAATTAATCACAATTTCTGCTGATCCCCAGTTTATAGTGAACAGCCTATAATTCTCTTTCTAGAAATACATCCTTGGCACAGTTGTAATGACCTGCGGTTTCCAGACGAAACCGGTTTCGTGCAATCCTGTTTAGAACTACCTTTCTAGGAAGAGAAAAGTCCAAATCTGCCCTTGATAACTAAGATGCTCAATGGGAGATACTAAACAAAGTGGCAGGGTGAATTTCTGAACCTTCGGAATATTGATACAGACTATGTAAGCTATATTGTATACGTGCGTGGTGGAGCAATTAAATGTCGATAAATAAATACCAGATAGCATGTACTGCTTGTCTAATTAAAAGTTGTACTAGTTTTGTCTTTGCTGAAAAATATTATGGATTATAGTTAGAGGTACGTAAATTTCGCAGATACACTCCAGGTCAGGTTGAACGCCAATTATGTATACTTCATTGTCATGTCTGTGACTTGCTGGCGGCTGTTATGAAACGCGTTTGACTATTGCAAGCTAGTAGTAAATAAGGAAATAACGCGAAGAGATATCGCTTGCTACCTGCTGGTACGGTTATAAGCCAATAGATAATCGATTGTGGCCAGTAGGTGTATAGGACTGACAAGTCTAGGCTGCTGCCAGATGAATCCGCGAAATTGACGTACCTCTAATTATTCGAGACATGCAGAATTCGCGTTATCAATTAGTAGCAGACTGAGCTTCCCTTTCATATACATAACAGAGCGTACTCTGCGATTCAATTGGCCACGAGCTTTTATGTGTTGTCATTTACGTGTGTTACGTATTGGCCTATCTACCGTGTAAGCATTCTCCGCGGCAAGTAACGACAATATCGGCCAGCGGGAAACGTCGAACGAGCCTATAGTCACTTGGAGTCTATTCAGCTGTCAGATAATAACGCGAATTTTGCATGTCTCTGAGCCTTGAAAAGACCAAACAGATGTTCAAGTGATGTTACGAGTGTTGTCAATTGTACACATCGTAACATTTACCAAACTAATTATATACGTATAGACCTACAGCTGGAATTATACTTAACTTTATGTGTATAAACCTTTTGTGGCTTTTTTTTTTTTTTTTTCCATTTCCTTATTCATCGCAGATGAAACGTTTTGAGCTAGGTTTGCAGAAGTGTTGCTTTAATGATTGCAATAGCAATAAGCTTTGGAAGAAAATGTTCTAACCTAATCGGAAGCAATCGAAAAGGACAGTTTCGAGTGCACACATATTTTTATTATTTATGTAGGTTACCAGAAAACTTGTATATTTATATTTTTCTTGAAAAATATATTCTAGCCAAAGCTATTCATTTATTGACACGTTTTCTTCATGTGACTTTATATCGTGCTATTTTTAATACATATTACAATGAGGTTCGTATAGTGTTTGAAACAACAATAAGTAGTTCTTCTTTGCCAATAGATATAGGCTATGCATTTTTTATCATATACTACAATATTTTTCCACTAATTGGCTCAGTGGTTAGCTCTCCTGGCTGGTGGGCCAAGGATCTCGGATCGATTCCCGGCGAAGTCGGTCCCCGGACTTTCGCATGTGGGAATCGTGCCGGGCGATGCCGTTGATAGGCGGGGTTTCTCGGGATCTTCCGTTTCTCCCAGACACTGCTCCATACTCACCCCATGTCACCCATCATCAGCGTTGAAGGCCTCGATGTAAATCGCTGGCCAAAAATCTTACATATCACACATCTCCCATCCTGCAGAAGGCAGTGGTGAACCCCTGCAGTTTCATCCTCGCATAGTCGTGCCTTAGGTGTTACCTATGACGTTCAAACCAGCCCCTGGCTGAAATTTTATCATCAGTACGTCCACATAGCCTAAGTCTGCGATAACGAAAACGAACACTTGTATAGTTGCCAAGAACTTGGAAAGTACATTTCAATCGTTGTTCCGGCTGTCCTCACAGCGCTATATAGGCATACTGTCCATAGCGTTCGAGTTAATTGTCAACTCCGTATAACATCATGCATCTTCCGTACCTGAGAGTACTTTCAGATTCGTACAGCTTCAGTAATTGTTACCAATTCTAAGGACACAGGTACATTTTTGACAAAATATAAGTCGACATTTTTTAGTACTGAAATGAACCTGACATTTCTCTTTAGGCCTGTCAGAATTTGCTGAAGTTACATAACATAGAGTATATCAACGCATGCCCATTATCATGTGAACTTCTGCAAGAGTAAAACAAAAATTATAATAAAAGAGTTGCTCTGTGTACAACACTTTTGTAAGCTAACCGTTAGTTTCGCTGTCATGTAAAAGTAAATCAACGGGTGGATCCTGATATCTGTGTTGTTTGATGTATGCTTTGATTTGTGCATCGAGCGTCGTTTAAACCTGTCATCACGGAGAAATGTGCCACGTTCTGTCTCGGAAAACAGTGATTTAGTACATTTAAATAGTTTACCTCTTCCGTTGTTTTATGTCGGAGAGGATAATTTAGCAATTGGCTCCCTGAGGAAATATGTGAATAATTGGTAGTCTCCACACTTAATTGTTCCTGAAAGGTCGGATTCCATCGAGGCAGCGATGGTGTTTGTTGCCCTGTAGTTACCTCCATCAACACCAACATAGAAACACTCATTTCCCAAACATACGACTGAAGTAAACATGCCTGGGTAGATAGTCCAGTGCTAGGAAAATGCCTTGAGTTGGCTCACAGCTGCACATCCTGTAGCCGCTTCGCTTTGAACGGAATATTTTGGTCCCGTCGGTTGTAATTTATTCCGGTCAAAAATAGCCATTTTTCTGCCGTCCCAGATTAAATGTGCCCTTAAGACCATCGCGAACAGAAAGGAGTCGGGGCGTTTGAAGGGATAAGGGGAGGAAACGTGAAATGGACGAGGAAGCGTGGTTTTAATTACGCGGCGGCCTATAAATTTCCGCGGAATTTGCATATCTGCCGGGAGGGATTTTGCCAGCCTGGTATCCAATACCATACTAATTAGAACGGAATTTTAATAGGCATCAAGAGGGTCGGTTGCGCGGCAGAGAAAGGGAAAAAAAATCATGCCTCTGAAAACCGCTTTCTTTGACGCGCAATAAAAAGCTAAAATTACTCACAAGTGCACACTAATCTGTTGGGTTTTATCTGCGGGGTGGAAATTGGTACATCGCCAAGCCAGAAGGTTGGCAGTTGGTACTTATTTTTAAAAGTTCGTTAGTTTTATGCTAATGAAGGCGCATAAAGTAATCGGACGAATGGCCCGTAGTCTTGAGTTTTACGGGCCGTCCCTGGTTTCTGTTACCGAGGCGGGAAGGTGGTGGTGTGGAGGTTGTTGGGAGGGGGAGAGGGTGCCGCCTTGCCCGGCTGTAAACGCCACAGACGCCACCTAGCGGCCAAGGCAGACGCGGACACGCGCCATAAATTAGAAGCGTGTTTTATGGCAGGCGGGGCTCCCGGCTTGCATCGTCAGCGTTCTCATCAACATCGCCGATATCGTGTCCTCTCTGCGGCCACATGTTCTTTGACCTCGCAGTCTCTGCGCTCTGCATGGTCAGACTCGCCAACCACTCTGCGCGACCTACAAATTAGCAACACGTGCTGATTGTTGCCCGGAAGTCCCGTTGGACTTGTTGATGTGGCCCAAGAGCGGATCCAAAGAAGGATTACAGGAGACAAAACTCCCTCCATCCACCCTTGTACCTCTCACACTACATATTGAATTTTTATAAGTAGAGTGAAACAATGTCAGGATTGTTTGAATTACTGATGTTTTTTGTTTAATTTAATTTAATTTCTTAGCAGTACCGAGCGAGGTGGTGAAACGGCAACGCGTTGGACTCGCATTCGGGAGGACTTGGGTTCGAGCCCCAGCTCCGGCCGTCCTGATAGCAATTCGCCATGGTTTCCCAAAATCGATCCTTGAGTATAGTTGTGTGTAACCGTCTCTAATGAACTAGCCAACGACAAAGACACACAGCCCATTTAACTAAAAAAAAATTCTCCCAATATTATGGCGAAATATTGCCTCCCACTCATGGACTCTTATGTATCAAAGTTTGAGACCAGCTATTAGAAATTTGGAAAATTAGCCTATTATCGGGTTCTGCTTGCTGACTATAGGTGTACACTTGATCTGAATCTTCAGGTTATTCGTAGTTATTTTTCACAGGTCTCGTTTGCCTTCTTTATCCTCTGTTTTGTACAGTAGCGAGTAAAGGCAGGAACGCCTCCCGCGATGTAACGAGGCGTTTAAGTTCATATGTATAAATATTCACTTAGCATCACGGGAACGTCAGAAGTATTCTCCAGGTAAATACATTACTGACACGATAGAAGGCCACGGCTCGAGGCGTCTCCCTGGGCAAGTCGTAGGGCACATCTTTGTCATTCTTTATTCTCTGCAGATTACAATCCGCAGGTTCATTGAAACGGGAAGGTCGTCTGGACGGTCTTGGCGCACGGAACATGACGTCGCGTTAAGAAACCGGTCGCGCCCGGCAGGTTCTGTAGAGTCTGTTAAGCGTTTGTTGATGGTGATGCAACTCGTTCGCGGGTCGTGCTTCGTCCTGTGCGGCGACGGGTTCCATTCAAGCTCGCCGTTTTGCCAACTGTGTTTACCCGGTGTACTATTGCCTTGATTTACCCCCTTCACCTTTCTGCGCCCCACTAGATAAATAAGATGTTAAATTGTTTCCTGCTTAGGGAAGAGAAGGGACCTTCTGAGACAGGAGACGCGTGCTGTACCTTCGCGACGCCAAAGCTATTCACATATTCAAATGACGTCCCCCTACCCCTCCCGCGTTTCCCAGGTGTATATATCTGCATACGGGATCGGGAGATAACCCTTTAACCCTTGTTCGCGTGCGCCGACGGACGTGTCTAGTGTTCGTACCTTGGCTGTGCGGGGCGACAGGAAAAGGAACGATGGGCTGGGGGGGGGGTGGCTCCTCCGTATGCAGATCATCCCGCCCCGTCGCGGCTCGTGCCCATGTTCGCGTGGCTAATGAAAGAAAATTCCTAGGGCCCTCTCTCGACAATGGCGAGCGCGGGGGGCCGTGTCCTCGGGTGGTGAATTTTTTATCCCCGGGTTGATATGCAGATTTTTTTCACCCATTCTCCGGTGGGTGCACTCCCCGCCGATGCGGCCTTATTTGCGTATGCGCGCCGCGAGATATGTAAATAGGGCGGAAGGGATGGGTTTTTATGCAGATGGGGCGAATAGGGGGAGGGGGCGGCGTCATTGAGACGTATCGCGTCATTGTGCGCCCCGAGAGGCTGGTTGGGAGGGGGAGGCTGATCTGCATGCCAGGGTCCTTCCGGGGACCCCGCAGCCTGAAATTAAAGGGCACGTGCGTGGAACGTGAAATATTATTTCATCGGAGAAATCAAGGGTAGGCCTACGCCTCGACGACACGTGGGACGGACGATCGTGATCATCCTTCAGGGACGAAGGTTTGGGGGGTTGTGATCTCTCCCCCTGTACACCCCACCATAGCTATCTTCCACGCGAAGGGCAACTGTGGTCCGCCCTGGGATGCTGCAGCTAGAGAGAGAAGGCGCCCGTGCGTAGAGAATCAGTCATTCAGCGGCTTACGAGGGCGGAACCCTCCCTCCTAGTTCTCTCTCTCTCTCTCTCACTCACTCTTCTGAAGTCTCGCAACCCCTACGCGGACGGTTGGACATATTCCCCGACAGTTTGCGCTAACGCACCGTCCCTGCAATTTTTCAACTTGTGCGCGCGCTCCGCAGCTGCACGTCGTAATTACCCATGCGGCGCGCGGGCCGGTGGGTTTATCCTCCGCGCGAGGCCAATCTGGGCGCGTTTGTCTCGCGACGAAGAGACGCTATCCTTACTTCTGTGCTGTGAGGAGGCACATTATGCATTATGTCGCGGCTCGCCGTGTGCGCTTCGCTGCTCCCACAGACACACGGCTCTAACCATTATGTTGTAAATTCGGTCATTGTGGTATGCCCTGCTCTACACAAAACTGCTATCCGCTGTTACATAGGTCTATATTAGTTTCGATGCATCAAAATAAAAAAGCTGACGGACCTCGGTGTTCTCGTTATTAAAGTCACACAAAATTACTCCTTAAGGCCGAGCTCTTTTGTTTGTACTGTTATTTTTTCGAGAATTATTTCTTAAATCTTAAACGAGAATTATACATTAAAAAATCTGTTTGGCAGTTTTGTTAAAAATTGTTTTTGCCGTGTTTAAATTTTTCTCAATACACGAAATTATACAGTTTCGACTAAAAAGTCAATTAACCAGAATTTCGTTAATTGCGTAATTAGTAGGCACAGGAAAATTTCGCGAATTCAATGACCTGTAGGCTAGAATCCATTGTACTATGCATACTCAAGCTCCATATATTCGTTCATTGCCTGTTGTTCCACTGAGTAGCAGCTAGTATGCATAGGATAGTTCATTCTAACGTACCGGTCATTGAATTCGCGAAATTTTCCCGTCCCTACTAATTAGGTAAAATGATAGTATTTACTGCCTTGAAAATATCAGCCAACATGGAGAAGACGATTTTAAACAAAACTGCCATAGGCCTACAGATTTTTGATATTTGCTCTCGTTTAGGTGTAAAAAATTAACATCGCCAAAAAAGTAGAAACAAGAAAAAGCATGAACTTACGGCTGGTGTAAGAATTAACGATTGCTAAAGAAAATATATTTTATCTACAGGTCATTTAACTTACATATTTCAATTACAAGACTGTTAATATTTCCGTGTAATCGTATAAGTGTACATTTCTTCAATCTGAGCTCAAACATTTTGTAGTCTCAAGAACATGGCATGTATTTGATTCTACGAACAACGTTAAGTCCGTAGTAATCGAGAATGGCAAAGAAAGCTCGAAAGCCTTGTTTTGTTTGGGTCACGTGTATGTAGTTTTATTTTAATAAGTTGTATTTTATTATCATATCACTATTGATACGAAAGATACTTATGATACAAAATACGAATTTTCGAATTTTTATTGCCAGTTTTGATAATGCACTTCTTGCAGTTTTTTACCTGTCGGAATAATATTTTTTTGTATCATGGATAAACAGATTTAACCTAAACTATCAGTATATATATATATATATCGAGTTCATAATGTTTTGGCTTTGACATCTGGATCGCTTATTGAGGGAAGATGGAAAATTTTGCAAGTTTATAAACTAGTGAAATAAATATAAGCTAACTGTTAAAAATGACTGACTTATTAATTTTTACCGGCGATTCTCTCACGAATTTCGTGAACAAAAGTCGACAGTTCAGCGCTTCGTAAATATTTTTTTTTGCACTTTTTGTATGAAAAGTTACTTGAAAACTAGTTATGTAGAATTTTTCTTTAGAACTACAAATAATTGGGGCTACGATTTTTATCGCGAAAAGATTTTTTCCCCACTTTGCTTCAGTGTCTCTCATGCTCATCGCCAGCTCTACTTCATGTTTACTGGCAACCAATCTTTGTTCAGACACGTTTCTCATTTGACTGTACTTCAGTCACAATAAGATTACTGAGACTCTGTACGTCTGTAATTTGCCAAGGCAAGTGTGAATAAAATCATCCAATCGCAGACGATGTAGCAGAGCTGTAGATATACACACAACGCATTGGAATCAAATGTTGCAAGAACCTTTTTGCCATAAAGTCGTTGGTCTACAAATAATTTATAACGTTTACAAGAAAGTCTTGGAAATATGTACCAAATACAGCATTAATTTCGTATGTCTGAAATTTGTGCATGCCCACAAACAATTATTGCAGCATTGCAACCAATAGTTTGTACATTTTACTACAACTGTTTGTAAAATGACTCAAATTTGTTAACAATTAGTTTGTGACAGGCTGCCGAAGTTGATTTTGTTTCACGTCAATCACTCATTTTTTGGAATTTGTCCTGACAGTAATTTGAAATATGTTTAAACAATTAAAAATATTTTCTGTGTTCTTTTTGTAGTACCCGACTGATGACCGTCTTAACATTAGTACAAAATCTTTTTCGTTTTCAATAAAAAAAATACAGTGAGAGACCATGTTTTAACTCTGAGAACCATTCGTATGGATATAAACAGTAATGTAGGTCTCTGTGATATTAATCGAAATCTGGGTAGGATCGGACAATACTACTGAAAAAAAAAAAAAAAAATACAACACTTGATATGATTATATCTTTCTATTTGAGTAACCAATAGGAAATAATCATTGTCTTACTAAAAAAAACTTTTTGAGATGCTTTTATGGAACATTTAATAAAACGTTGTCTTACACAGTAAAAAATGCTAACGCTCGTGGGTTTGGTTCGAGGGCATACAATTTCCCTTAATCAAACTATAGTTTTTATTCGTACCTTAATCGAGTGGTTAATTTTATTAACGCTTTGGCGTGTAATGCTGAACGTTACAAATATACGCTATCCACGTGTTACATCTGTGTGGTCTTAGTAAATTTGGTCATGACAGCTTCAAGTCCCACTCGAGTAGCTCAGAGTGGGTCAAGGAACTAGCAAACTGGCGGGATGTGTAGGTTGTAACCCGATGAGTGGAAGAGTTGTAATATACAATTAATGCTAGGTAAAAACCACAATGTCCTTGAGGAATCGGGAGAACCAACATTCCATCTACTGACGATGGTCGAGAAAGTCTGCGAAACTTATTAGAGGTTTCTTCGAGTGTTGACTTTGCTCTGGACGAGCTATGGTTGCGTATACGCTTTTTTTGTCCTATAATTTCTAGCTGTTGCTACGATTTCCAACTTTTGCAACGTGCTCCCCGCAGAGCCATCGGCGTGCCCAGAACAATGACGGCACTATTAGAGAGTTAAAAATACTTCCCTGATAATTTTTTCTGTGTCATAACACAACTTAGGATCATGCTTGAGACACTTCAGTTGAGTCATTGATTCGTGGTAAAGGCAAAAATAATTAATAATTTTTACTTATACCGAATATTGGTAAACTTAGGCCTATAAACACTACCTCTGAGGGTAGTAGTAATGCAATTTTTGCTATCGTATAGATTTTGCGTAATTACTCGCTAATGTTTTCCAAATAATTATTAATTCACACACAGAAATAAGATAATTTGCAACTGTCATAATATCACTCTTTAGAGTGTTAACGCACTAAAAAATATGAGAGCGACAGACAGTATCTTATTTTTGTCAATATTTAAAAAAAAATGGAAAAATGTTTTTCCACAAGAGGTAGTATAAATGTTATAAATAAATTAATGTTACGGTTACACCAAAAATGACAGAGAATCGTGACCCTTGTACTGCAGACAAATGGCGCCTAGTGAACGACCCCAGCGTATTAGTGTACCCAGTTTTGTGGAACACACTCTTGTTCCAAGCCAATCGCTTCGTGTTACTTGAGCTGCTGATTCAGCCGAAGGCCAGTTAGCAACTTCTGCGGAATGTGGACGAAAGCAAAACGTAAAACGCATCCAAGTTAAAAACAAGACATGCATTGACAAATAGTCGTCACGCTTACATACGCTTTGTTCCGAACACCAATTATGGTCTCATTGTTATATTCGCTGTATTTCTTTTGAACATACGGTGTTTTTTTTAGTTTCAATTTGTACTTATGTTCTCCAAGGTAAGTGAGGAAACAACGGTGAAAATGTATGGTGTGTTTGTAATTAAGTATACACTTTTACAACCGCATAAAATTCTGAGCTCGTTGCAGCATTAAGACACGGCAGGTTTCTGGCAACGTATTCAGTGGAGTAGAAAGCTAAATTTTGTGTATTTCATCATTTATCATCGTAATATTCGAAGTAAATGGAATGTATTTGGTCAGAACTTAACGTCTAGACCTTAAGGGTGTTCCAAGTGCGATAATATCATAGTTTTATATCTTTATGAAATAGTGTTAGTTTTGTAGATAATACTTGTGAGTACATTTTCCTCTTACAAAACAATTTAAGTGCTCATAGTTTTCTCATAACGGTGCGACAAAATCAAAATTTGCATGTTCTGCTGTCATGCAAATAGTGAAAACCAACTGACCTACTTGATTAAAATAATTCACTGTGATATTACATCCCATGAGCTATGCAATAAATAATTTAAAGACCATAACATAATATTTTGAATCTTTAAAAAATTCGCAAAAGTACAGGAAAAAAGTTGAAAATTCAGCAATGTTTCACGGGAGTTTTTAAAAATGTTTTACTACGTATCCCATATTATATTATTTCACTGTGAATTATTTCACATACTTAAGTCAATTGGTTTTCACTATTTGCATGGCAGCAGAACATGCCAATTTTGACTTTGACGCACCGTTATGAGAAAACTTTGAGAGCTAAAATGGTTTCGTAAGAGGAAACTGCACTCGCAAGTATCGTCTACAAAACTAACAGTATTTCATATAAACATAAAACTATAATTTTATCGCACTTGAACAGCCTTAAGGGCTGATGAGGCCTCTATAATAACAGATTTTAAAAAATACTCGCGTTTTCATATGGTAAAATTTTAACATCTGTAAACCTCTCGCGCAGAGATTTTCGGGCAGTAAAACTATTTTCAAATCAAAACGCGAGCATTTTTTAATTTCGATTGTTATAGATGCCTAGATATTATCATATTAAACATTATAAAATTGGCAGTTTTTCATTTTTGTAGATTTTGTGGTTTCAAGCCCTTATTTTTCTGAAAGCAGTTTTTAATTTTTTACTCGAAAGTAAAGCGTACAACCGCATAATGATACATAAATAAACGCCAGCTAATAGAATACCTACTTGGCAAATAATTCTCATCGAATTTTGATGAGTAGTTCAGATTTTATTGACGATTGAATGTTCCAGTCGTCCGCTCGACATCGTACCTTTCCATACCTCTTGTAATACTTAAATTAGTAACGTCGATTATCTGGTGTTGTCACACGTACAGCTCGCATTTACTAAGGTGAACGCCGTGTTGTTTCGCATTGCGCGCTTTCTTAGTTCCCCGCGAGTCAAGTTAGGATTGTAAAATATGCATTTGTACACAGTAAAAAAATGTTTGTACTTTTACAAAGAAGTTTTTTGGAAACCAGTTTCCAAAAAAGTTTTTTGTAACACTACGAAAATATTTTGTAAAATTTTCTTTGTACATTTACAAACATTTCTGTAAATCTACAAACAAATTTTGTATATTTACAGCTAATATCTGGTTCATTTTACAATAATTGCTTGTAGTGTTACGAAAAATTTTTTTAGAAACTAGTTTCCAAAAAAAATTTTTGTGACAGTACGAAAGGTTTTGTAAAATGTGAAAGGTCTCCAATGTTTATTTTGTTTCAATTCGAAAAATCTGCTGATTAGCATTATTGTACTAGTTCCCAAAGTTGTTTACGATATTTGTAACCACTTTAAAAAGGTTTCTGACATCTTATTTTTATTATCTGACTGATAATGTTCTGATATTATGGTACAAGAATTTCCTTGTAAATGTACAAATTTTTTTACTGTGTATAAATGTAATCGAACGTAGTGAGTATTGATATTCTTACGGGTTATCGCTTCTTTGAAAGTTTAGAAAGGTCCTGAACGCAAAATCGATCAGATGTTGCGAATGTGAATGTATAGGAAATTGACATCCCGATTCAAACAGCAAACGACGGTTATGTCACAAAATAATCCTTGTAATTATTAGAGACCAATCAAATTCGTGTGTTGTGTGGGGCCGCGGTAGCCGAATGGTCAGACCATTCGCATCTCACCAAGGCGATCCAGGTTCGATTCCCGGCTGGATCGGTCCCCGAATTCTCGCATGTGGAAATCGTGCCGGGCGATGCCGCTGGTCGGTGGGTTTTCTCTGGGATTTCCCTTTTCGTCCGACCTTTCATTTCGGCACTGCTCCATACTCGCCTCACGTTACCAGCGTTAAAAACCTCGATGTTGAACACTGACCAAAATCTCTCATTTACTCTTGTGTTGTCCGAACTATAGGCTACACTCAAAGAATATGTGTTTACTCGAGTAGATAACGGCTGTACATTAGCTGCTCGCTATCATAGTGATGATTCCTCATGATTGGTCCTGCATTTAGTTGATTCTTTATTATTAGTTACCCACTGCTTGGCTCAGTGGTTAGACTCCTGGCCGGTGAGCCAAGGGTCGATGGTTCGATTCCCGGCCAGGGAGGTCAATATTTACAGTTGCCTCTCCAGGTTCAGGACTGTGTGCTGTGTTGTCTCCTCATCTACATACCACGGAAGGAGGTGGCGAACCACCGCAGAATTGCCTCGCCTAGTCAGCCGCGGGGGGCCCCCGTCGTTCCAAACCTGCCTTCGGGCAGTCTTCATTGTTATTGGTGCAGCGCTCTGCATACGGTGCCGTATTAGACTAGGGCCCCAGAGGCGAAAATTACACGAATGTAATAGATGTTCGAATACTAGCTTGCGCCTAAATTAAAACGCGAATATTAAGGATCTGCAAATTTCGCGTTTATTACTTGACAACAGGCCGACAGATTGTGTGTCACACCTGAAGGAAATTTCCCGTCAGTGATATAAGGTCAACGGTAAAATGCCCCCTACCCTGTAACAAGGGCACACGAAGATACAGAGACACGGAGCATATAACATCACGGAGTGTGTTCGCGTCAGTGTAGGACAGTGAATCCTAGCCGGCCGCCATATAATAACGCGCAATTCGCACTCTATTTATCATATTTGCTAGCAAACAGTGGCGGCTCGAGGGATGTTGCCAGGGAGGGCACAAGATGCCGAGAACTTCATACTCGTGTGAATGCGCCGCCGTATACCAATGACCACCATGACATATGTACTGGCTACTTATTGTGTTGTGGCCAGTCAGTAATACGCGGCACCTACGTACCAGACTGTCAGTGACTAGCGTCAACTAGCGCACAATCCTGTATAGTTATATGCAACTTGCGTCCTACCTGGCAACTACCTACGAGCCGCCACTGATTGCAAATCTGTATATTTCACCCTAGTGTATGGCAGGAATATATTCCGCAACTTGTGCGTGAGTGATACTGTGTAGATAGTATTGTTGCGTGCCATGTTCCTGGAGGCCAGTGGTCGGCGGCTGTTTCGTAACACCTTGAGGGCTGGCCGATGACTCAAAGCCCGGGTGGCTCATAGTGGGAAACCCGCCTAACCTACGTCATAGATACCTGTCCCAACTGCGTCTTAACCCTTCGAGGGCGGCGGACGTGACTACTAGCACATCCGAAAAATGATG